>CAJNSZ010000225.1:0-19967 GCA_905329745.1 Rotaria sp. Silwood2
TTTCGTTCTAAATTGCTTCCCTTCTGAATAAACCTTCCTTGATAGCATGCCCCACAGGTTTTCTATTGGATTCAAGTCTGGAGATAATGATGGTCACGGCTAAACGTTAATTTTTTGCGACTTGAACCAAGCCAGATTGACCTTCGCTCGATGGACAGGAGCATTATCCTGCTGGAAGACCCATTCAGATCCGCCCAAACTATCAGTGATGTTGAGTAGGTGTTTTTTGAGCACCTTACGATATCCATTCGAATTCATCCGTCCATCTATAAAACAGATTGAGCTCTTACCACCCCAGCCAAACGACGCCCAAATCATGACACTACCACCACCTTGAACACGAGTCGAAAAAATCTCTCCTTCTTTACGAAGATCATGCCAATAGTACGAAAAACCATCAGGACCGTCGAAATTAAACTTCTTTTTATCCGACCAGATGACTTTGTTCCACTCGTTATTCCATGTCATATGATCTTTGGCCCAAGTCAATCGTAAATCTTTGTGAGCTGTTGTTAATGCAGGAGAATGTTTCTTTTTCATTTTTTTAAGTATATTTGACCTTTTTATAACACGATTGATCGTCCATCTCGACATTTTCAAACTTAAATCATCAATAATGTTGGCGCAAGATATTGACTTGTTGCTGGCAGTTCTCAAAACAAGCCGTTTTGTACGTTCATCGACCTTTTTTCTGTGACCAATTCGTTTTCTTGAGCCATATTGAAGTGGATCTTTCAAAAAATTTGTTACCACAGTTTTTGATCGATTGATTTTCCTTGCAATCTCTCGATGAGACTTGTTTTTTTTGTCTAGGTCTAAGATAGATCTTTTCTCGGTTTCTATTAGCTGTATTGCTCTCGGCATAGTTAAACTTGAATGTGAAGTGCTATCTGATTTGTTAATTTTACTTAAAGTTACTCACGATTCGTTTATTACTATAAACCTATCACGTGGTCCTATAATTATGCACCACAAAAATGGAGGAAATTCTATATATATATGAAAACGAAAGGATTAGTGCTTGAAAATTTTATGGCGACATTCTTATGACTCATCTATGTCAAATCACTCGAAATAGTATTTATTTCATTAAGCTTAATTTTACAACAAGTGGTCTTATAATTATGCACTAGACTGTTAGTATTTTATAAAAATTTATACATCATTCTACGAACTTTTGATCAGACCTAGTAGAATTAATGCAATTAAGAGTTCCTGTATTTCTGCTGTTTTGCAGTCGACTAGAGGAATAATCTGATCAACCTCATTTGGTTAATACCTGATAATCAGTGATCGTAATTGTTATTGTATATCATTTTTTTACACGAAAAGGTATCTTTATGATTGGATCTTGAGAAAATCATATTAATGATGTTGATCGCTTTACCATTTTTACGTTACCAGTTATTACATTGGCAATTTCATGCTTTTTAAACTTCAACCTCTTGCGATAATGTGAAGTCAGTTAATAAGATTAAATCCTCTTTTTTTATGTCTTCTAAATATCAATATATTTGGCATTAAGAGAAAAAAAATAGATAGATGACTTGAGTCTTTTTTTTGTATATGTATATTAAAAATTCTTTGATATTGTTCCATTATTATTATTCTGTCACAGTAACCATGAGACGCTGCATATTATTTGTGTTTTTCATTCATTAAAAATATGTTCAGCTAACTATCACATTGTGACAATATTTTTAGATGAAGAAAGCAAGAAAAGAAAAATCCTCACTAGGCCATATTTTTCTCTTTATTTTTTCTCAAAACGACTTGGGTTTTAAAATTTTGCTTTCAGATTTTAATATACAGGTCTACAACCATGCTTTCATCTTACTGGAGTTGGATCATACCATCTGTCATTGTGTTTGTTCTAATTATTGTCGGCATTCTTTTGTTTCTCCACTTGACAATCAATCCAAATTTCGAAGTACATTATCTTCCCGCAGTGTCTTCACCAGTACTTCTCGTACGTATCGAACTTTTTGAAAGGAATGCAATTCATTCTAGTTTTCACCTAAGTGAATATTTAGATGAAATAAAATTTCCAATAGAAGGTAGGAAATAGTATTCGTTACTCATACATCTCACCTTATCCGTTCTTGTATTAACTGTACACACTCTTATCAGTGGAATAATACTCAGTTACTTCAACGTCTTATTTCTGTTACAAAGTGAAACCGCTTGGATCATCTAAAATCTATCCTTCTGCATGACTGATAGCACAGATGAAACATGACTGTCTTTTGTAGTCCGATACTAGCAATCAGTTTGCTTATATATGGTTCACTATGGAGAGTATGCTCGTGTGATCTACCTGCTTTAAGTCTCAAGGTAGTTCGAGTCAGAAAGTAAAACTCAACTACTTCTTCGTTTTTTATAAGTCTCTATTCTAACTTATGAATTACATCACTGGTGTGTGTTAGGTACTTCATGCTGTTTAACAGCTTCTTGTGACCGCTCATAAAAGAGATCTGAGCAAAAATATATATCTTTAAAAGAAAAATTATGGAATGGGGAAGAGACTTGACTAATGAGACGTATTCGTATCAGGATCAGATGCTCGCCTTGAACCCATGATTTCAAATATATTCAGCTTAATTTTTTATTTCTCACATTAGACCAATGCAACATCTGCTTCTAATAAATATACTCTAGTGTCTACTTCTGATACAGATACTATAAGAGCTGCTCCTGCTCCGATTAATTCAGCTGCTACTCCTAGCAGCGCACTAATGGATGATGCAACAATATTATTTAATAAAGCTAAAAGCGTATGGGCTATTATTTCGAAAAAGTAAGATCAAACAAAACAAAATAAATTTTGAAGGAAAGTTTCCTCTCTTCCATGGTTTAGCGCGGCGACAGCCGATATTCACACAATACATGGCAACGTTTTACCGGCTAACATCAATAATCCATTAGAACTTCAATCTTGGTCGCCTTCGCCTGTTTCTCGTTCTTGTTCTCTAACGATTCATAATCGTTTAGGTTTACGCGTTCTTCAGTTTGACTATGATCTCGAATTTCTTTACGGCGGTTCTTTAAATGGTCGGGGAGCGTATTTGGATGGTATTACCGTAGTTCCATCACGTACAAGTGTTGCCTGGTGTTATGTATTCAATGCAAAAGTTGAAATAACGTCTGTACGCAATGTGGGCACAAGTGATAATCCAGTCGCTGCTGCTCATGTTGAATTAAAATATCAACTAAAAGGACTCAGTCGAGTAGAAGGAACAACATCATTTGATGTCAAAGGTGATGGTCGTGTGGATGTTTTGCATTCGAAATAAGAACTAATCATTTTCAAGTATTCATTTTCGACAACATCTACAGCTAGACTCATATATATAGGTTGTCAATGGCTGTCCACTATTCAGCTGCAGTGGATAATGGCAACCATAGGTGACCGTGTCTTTCAATTGTGAATAAATTCAGTATACGATTACTATTGATTCTCCATCAATTAATGTGCACAGGCGTAGACACATATACCCATTAGGAAAAAAATATTACAGCTTTTGATCGAAAAATAATTCTATATTGATATTTGTAACACGAGTTCATGAACTTTTGATTGGTGACCATATAAATTCTTTTTCATAAAACTTTTAGTAGGGTTACTTAAAATAGAGTATCAGTTTTTTGATTGCTGAATAATTTTTCTAAATGTCTGTTCTAATCCCGACTTCGAATGATTCTCTAGTTTCCGAAGCGATATTTATATGTCAGCTGCGCATTACTCACGCAAAATACTTCACAAAAATTATAAGCGAGTTTCTAGCTAAGAAAGCTCATTGTTTGGGTCTGCTGATATTGAGGATAGTGGCATAAAAACGATTGTTTTCTGCTAGCGATATTATTCACGTATCAGTATACCAATCAGAGATGGAAATACTCTGAATTTTTGACGATCAGTAGCGTAGTCGATCTGAATAGTTTAGATTGGTCCTACTAGTCACCAATATTGGTTTTATGTCTGACACAAAAGATGTTTTCCGAAGGTTTGGTAGACTTGCAGATTGAGAGCCATGTGTCTTATTAGATTCTTCGCCTGTGATACTAAGAAAAAAAAGTCAGATGTTCAAAACTTCAAGCAAAACATGCTCAGGATTTCAGTACCATGAGCCTTATGAAGCTCACCAAGTTTTTCATTCAGTCTATATATTGTCTTTTGTTATCTAAAGATGAGACTTGTCAACCTCGTAAGCTTCGAAAGAATACCGAAACCAAGTTGAATTTCTTTGATGTAAATGATGGTTTTATACAGCAAGAAGACTACAAGTGAAATGGATTTTGAGTCATACTCCTCAAATTCTACCTCCTGTGAACTTGTTATTGCATCAAGGGCAGACGATTTCATTCTTTTATCTATACGGCATGAACATAATTGTAGATAAAAGTTCCCATATTTAGTTATGGGCATGTTGATAGGTAGCGGTTATAACTTATCACACATTATTGCTGACGAGATGAAGTTTGTTGTTGTTAGGCGGTGAGTTATATTGAAGTGATCTGACGATATTAATTGCTAGTCTTTTCAATATCTCTTGTTTGTTGTGATTCTGATGGATACTACCGTGTAATATGTCATTGAAAGTAAAGAAAAGGATAATTAGTCCTGTGCTTACAAGTGGTGCACGCGTATAATGAGAATCTAGGCAGAAGAAATATATAACACTATGTATACACTAATGTAAAATCGCATGCTTTTGATGATATTGGTATCGAGATCTTAGTGACTATTGGACTTTAGTTCGTTATAAATATATAGGATGATAATTTATTCAATAACAAATAAAAGAGATTATCTGTCCCATACTAGATGATTTGTAAATTATCCAAATAAAAGTGTTTAATAAATGTTCAAATATTTAGATTCACAGCATTTTATTCAAAATCACATTTGTTAATCAAGGCTTCTAAAATAGAATTCATTGGAATGTATGAAAATAGTAATCAGTCATTCCTAATTCATTTTAAACGTCTTCTATCGTCCATTCTTATATGCGATGTCCATTAAAATGAAAGTTATTCGTTATATGAGTGTGAGTGGAACGGCGTGGATGTACACATTCATTCCCACTTTACTCATACCTACATCCCTGAGTTTCTTAGTTTTGGCTGTCAAATTTTGGTCGTACATAATCAAATTCATTGAAACTTTCCAAGTTGAAAGTCATTTTTTTCTCTTATCTAACATACTATTGTCATCTTCCTGATATCCAAGTTAAGCAACCTTACCTACATTTTCATTTTCCTGGCAACTAGTTACTTTGCAGTCGGACTGCCACATAACTTATTAGTTCATTTATTTTTATTGTTATTTGTTTATTTCAATTCAAAGCGACATATATAAATCAATATTTATTACAGAGGACAATATGTATATCTTTTGATCTACACTAATAAAAGAAAAAAAAGAACAACTTTCAAAAGTAATAAGTAAATAAATAACGATTAATATGGCAACTCTATCTTCCATCCAAGAGAGAGATGAATCATCATCCGCTTAACATCACTTGATTGTTTATTTTTTCGTTCAAAATCTTTAAGATAGATTAACAACAAAAATTATGGAATATGTAAAATAAAAAATTGCAAGAAAAAGAAGGATTTTCTATTGAGTGTTTTTCAGCTTTTCAATCATACTAATTACTTATGTTAAATTCGTTTCATTGTTTTTTTTTTTCATCTCAAATTCACATTCTCACCTGTGCCCTTAAGGGTGTGAGTGTGGGTGTGAAAGAAGACTAAACGTACACCCACACCCAGACCCCACACCAACACCCTGTGATATCAGTAATATTTTGGATTGAGGAAAACTTTGAGATATTAAATGGTTTGAATGCATATATGTATAGTGAGAAATATTTTTTTGAAAATCAATTTAAACATAATAATGCCTATTAGCTGTATAATTTTATTTACTACGAATCGATGTCCAGATATCTGCTGAATAATAATGTACACTCATCTAATAGATTTCCAAAAGATAAAATGTAAATATTTGATCAATGATTTCGGTTGACCACGTTGGCAAAAAAGGAATGAATTCAGATTTGACACGAAAACGAGAACGATTAGAATCATCAGGGATGTAACTAGAAGGGAGTTAAACATCACGCATCCGACTACGTAATATTTGACCTGTAGTCACGCTCCTGAGAATCATCGATACTTAACAGATGAGTATTATTTTGAATAACATCTATAATGAGACAAAACTCGTTCTTTAATAATAATCTCATGCTTATTTCTCATTTGTTTTTAAAAACTTGAATGTTTTTGATAAAAAAGATAGTTCAATAAATATAGTTTCATGTTTTTTCTTCTATTATAGTTAATAAAAATCATTCAAAATAATATCATGAAAAAAAAATGATAGATTTTCAGTTCAAGATCATTCTTGAATGCTATTCAGTGAAAGAAATATCTTGTGATAGATGTTAAAAAGAGAAATTCTTTAGAAAAACTACAAATTTTTCTGTCATTCGTTTCGTAATAGAAATGTAAAAATCTAATTTATCAGTTGTCTACTATTGATATACGTCATATATGACTCTCTCATTGTGATTTAGTGATGAACTTGAGAAAATAGGTTTAATACAAAAACGCCGTTTGAATTTCTCCTTATTATAAAGTCACCTATATTATTACATTGACTTGGAACACGTTAGAATAGCTATGCGGTTACTTATCATATCAGTTGAAAATAGCTCAGTTTTACATTAAGATCGGTTAAAACGGTCCTTTAAATTTGAGATAGTCTATATAGACAATGGTATTATTTTTTTGTACTATACGAATTAATTTTCAATGTTTCCTACGACCAGTTAATAGGCTCATATTCCAAGAAATGATTTTACTATTTCTATCAGTACTGTTTATACTAATGTAAACAATAAAATGAACAAACGAAAGTTAGGTTATAAAACTTCATATGTATTTGTTTGGACTATCTTTTAGTAATTTTCTCTATAAGAATATATAATCTTCGGTCTGCTCAGCTAATAGCAAGAGTACTGTTTACTCTGGAAAAGTTTTACGATGAAAACAACGATTGTCATTCCGTTTATATATAATGCTAAATATTACAAAATTGACAGAAAACTGACTAATTTTTCTTGAGTATTGTATTATGAAAAAGTATTCGTAATGATAAACAGGTCTCTTTTGAATCAACACTGAACATCAACAAATTAATTATTTAGTGTAATTATTAAATCGTATGCAAAGGTATTATGAGCACTTCAAAATAAATAAATGTACCTATCAATTAAATAATATACTTACCGAATTCGGATCCGTTCATCAATATTTAATAAATCATTTTCTGTTATGGCTACTTACTTTCATATAGAAAAGATTGCAGAGTAAGTCAATGTATACAACAAGATAATTAAAAAAGTATTTTCTCGCAATCTATGTATCGACAGCAAAAAGAGAAAATTCACTGTGTTTTTATCTCTAGATTTTTTATTGATATATTGAAATAACTAATGATAAATAGTATAAAGAAAAAAACAGAAGTTGTTTGCCGATATGAATTACTTCATTAGAACTTTTCTAATAACTTGGAAGGCAAAATTCATCATACGAAACAGTACTCAAAGCATTTTTTCTGGGTTCATTTTATGCCTACAGAGAAAACGAAAAAAGAAGTCCTACTAACCTAACTTATTATATCAAAGTCAGTCTATTATAATAACAGGAAAAGATAGTTTTATCAAAATACGCCTGTAGAACAATTGTTCAAATAATTCTTTTGGTTTATTTCATCAATAATAACTTGAAATTGGCAGATGTAGAAAGACGAGATACTAAGAGAAGACATTTTGCCATTCTTATCTCTCATATAGTTATACAATATTTTAAAATACTAAAGTAGTTCTAATGTCAAGCTATTCTTTTATTTATCCTTCTGAGATAAATATATTGGCTTGCCTTAATCATTCGAATTATTTACATCGGTAAACTACAGGGATTGTAGCCTTTACTTTTCACTCGCTTAGTCAGTATCATTTTCAGTTAAAAAAAAATTTGACGAGACCATGAGAATGTACCGAATGCACATGTGAAGTCCATTTTCAGAAATCTGACAACGTTAAGAAGACGCACAAATGCCAAAAATGAAAATTAACAGCTGATACTTTCTTAATCTGTCTACCTGTCTAGTGTGTTTTCGTAAGTCACTCCGTTTATGAGTCGAATCACAGTCGAGATAAATTCAATTTGATAAATTAAGTAAATAGTACATTCCATCGAAATGAACATTCTGCCTGTAGTCAGTCGGTATTCCACCTAAGGCACCGCATTCAATGATAATCTAGTATATTTCTTGTATTTTTATGTTGTTGGTTTTTCATGTTAGATTTACATCGACATTTTCTTTGTCATTGCGTCAGACACATCAACAAATAGCACTTAAAAAACAAACGAAAAAAGAATTCATTTGTTCTTGCATTTTTAAATACTAAGCTGAGCTATATAATTCCATATAATAAGATAAAGACTCAGAATATTTTATCCGACTTTATTTATTTTTGTCTAAAACAAACAGTTGAAGCTTTAATAAAAAGCCGACGATCAATATTTTTGGTCACAATGAGAAGTATTGTGATTATGAATGTATATAAAAAGTATATATATATATTTTTTTGGTTTTGACACTTCTAGTCTTTGAATTGTTAATCTGTTTTTTAGATTTAGAAATGTTTGTTTGTAACTATAAATATGATGGATACACAAAGTAAAACACTGGCTTTTATATGAAATAATTGTCGAATTCAGCTTTCGATGTCAAAGATCTTCATCTATTTGAAAAATCAATGAATAATAATTTCATTTCAAGTGTTAAAACTTTTTTGTTACATGATGTCAGATTATTAATAAAAAAGCTTTCTTAATAAAAGAATCGTTAATTTTATTTGAAAAGCATTAACAGCAATGAATAAGAAGAGATATAAAAATAATGTTGGATTGGATTTCAATCATATTTAATGTCTTTTCCGAATGTTAATCAAACAAAATTGATAAAATAATGTATTTTTCCAAGGATATCATCGCATTTGAAACATGAAAGAATATTTCTATTCAACCAACATTACAAAAATATTTCACTTTTTCTACGAAATTACTATTAATGGTCTATTCTAAAATTCAATCTAATGTACTGATATAAATAGAGCTTAAATACTGGGAATTCAACATATCACAAAAATTATAAAACTAGATGGAAGAATATCACCATTGTGTTGGCAAAGATAAAAGAAACGTAGTATTTCAGATATGTTTTTTCCTTTTGTCGAAAGTTTTATATGAAAGGTTAGAAAATGTTATGTAATTGATCTAATTAAAATGATTTCAGATTGAATACTCAATTATTTAAAAACACCAAGGATAAGATCCATTATTGATTTATTTTATTACAAAAGTATCTAGTTAGTCGTGGTTGAAATTTAGTCATCTCATGACAACAATGACGTTACTTTAGTGACACAGACATCTAGACTTAACAAGATTTTTGAATTAATTTATGTCAGAATACTCTATAACATTTTTTCAAACAAAAGAATAGTTTATTTTGTAAAACTATGAGGGTGTGGGCGTGGGTGTGGGTGTGGGTGTGGATGAATGTGAGTATTGGGTACGGAAATAGTCTTTCTACTGATACACAACCCATACCGACACCCACACCCATGAAGATAATCAATCGGATACTATTTTAGTTTTAGGTGTGGGTGCACGTGTGGGGTGTGAGTATGGACGGGTGTGTATGTGAGTGAGCATGAACAGGCCAACACCCACACCGATACCCACAATCTCAAATTTCGTCAATGAGTATAACTAACATCAGAAAGATAAATGATTTTATCTAGAATGCATCTTGCCTTGAAGGTTCTCACTGGGATGTTAATGTGGGCGTGAATGCGTGGGTGAAGCTGTGACTTGAAGGAAGATCCATACCTACACCTATTAATACAAAGTATCGTTCGTGTATTCTTTAAGACTATAAATCTCGTTTGTATTACCTTAAAATTGTCCTATGAAACTAGAGCATAAATTATTTCTTCTCTCAAAAGGTTTGAGTTATTTTATTTTTAAAGACCCTTTGTTCATTAACTTAATTCGAGTAATTTTCTCTTGAATGGTTCTCAATATTTTGTTTTCAGTTACAGTCTCATATTGTTTAAGAACATTCGATGCATCTTAGTAACGAGACATTGTCATCGAATAATTACTAAACTGCCCATAGTAGATACGTATCTTCAAGTTCTAAATGAGCTGAAACAGCATCTAAATAATTCAGTGTCATTTGAAGAAAATTTTCCAACATTTTAATTGCTTTTGTGTAATTTCTTTTAATTTTATAAATTAAACCCATATTACCATAGACACTTGATTCTGTCGATTGTGAATCAAAAGCCAATTGTGTAAATTCAACAACAGCTACGTAATCACCTTTTTCAAATAGAATTGTTGCATATTGAGAAAAAAGTCTCCGATGGTCTTATTATCTGTTTTACGATAGAATAATACGTTGTCAAGTGCATGATATGCACAAAAAAAATGCTTGTTCAATATTATTACTGTCCAAATGATAAAGAGCTAGTGTACAATATATTTTTAATGCTGATTCTAATCCATTGTTGACTAATTCAAGATATTTGATTGCGTCAGAAAACTTCTCAAGATCACGAGCGGCTACAGTTAGCAATAAATATATACGTAATAAGCAAGAATGGTTAACAGAAAGAAACGTTGAATGATTATTCAGCGTATTTTGTAGCTTTTTGAATCCTTGTTCACTACTGAAAGAAAATGATTTTGGCGGTTTATGTAAAAATGGTGTAAAGAGCAACGGTTGTATTTGTTGCTGTTTACGGATGAAGGTAATACCATTGATTTTATTCGAAATGTACATAATTGATGAATGAGATGAATTTTGTAAAACAGCTTGCTCTAGTTTTAATGCCTGTGTAAAATATATTAAGACCATGAAATAATAAATGCGAAAACCTCGGATTTAAATCCGAGTGTTATGTGTACTTCAAAAAGTGGACAGGTATATTCAATTTGTTTTTTATCATCTGAGACATATATAGGCAATTTGCTTTCTGGATGCAGTTTTTGTGCATTTGAGACATTTTTCAGGCGATGTTTTGTTAGAAAGCTATGATTTGGTTCAAAACTAATATCAGATTCGGAATCACCGTTAAAAACTGAGTCGATTTATATATGTTGTGAATAATTCTGAGAAAAATTTGTTTTTTTTTGAAAAAATCCCTGTACCCTCCCCTGCCCCCCGCCGCTCAGGGACGGTCTGGTCAATAATGACAATTTTTTCGATAACTCAGCCATTTCTTGACAGATCCTTCTCATCTTCGAACTCAACCGAGATATTGACGAGACAATTCTGTGCACAAAATTTCAGTTCAATCGAACGTAATTGTGAAGAGTTATCGTGTAAACGGACGGTCGGACACACTGACCGATTCTAGAGTGTACTCACTTTTTGAGTACACAAAAAGACAACAATCACCATCAAAGTTACATTCAACAAGGTACAAAATAGTAATAGCATCGGTAACAACCACATCCCAAATAGCAACCAACAACTGTACAACGCCAAGAAAACCTAATCATGAGGACCTATCATACATGACATAATTCGGAACAAATCAACACAGGCATCAAAAAGACCGAGAAAATATAAACCATTCCTCCAATTTCCAAGATATCCTTACATTTCGTACGTCATCACCCATGGTGTCAATCCCAAATTCCCTCAAATTCCTCAACTTCTATAACATATAGTTACATTTCGTATGTCATTACTCTTGGGGTAATACCCCATATTCACTCAAATTCCTTAACTTCTATAACATATAGGTTGTTGTATTTGTAATTGCTAGGGCATTCGGTAGGATACGCTTGAGGATAACGTAGTATGTATGAAAATAGATATCCCGAACATTGAATACAGTGGAAGATGTGTAGAAGAAAATGCGGATACCGGATGTAACGGGATTATGACATCACTCTCTTCCTGTTTTGATAATAACATAGCTTCAAATTTCATAATTCGTCTTAAGTGAATAATTAACTTTTGTCTTAGTTCATATTCGTTTAATTTATTTTGAAAGTCTTGTCCAGTTATATTTCTTAATAGATCTATATAATATTCAGCTTGATCTATACAACCTATTTCTAAATTGCATTAAATTATTTCAGATAAAAGTTTAATCATAACTAGGGGTGTCATAATAGCATTAAGTTAAAAATAATGCTAATGCAAAAGCATTAGCATTAACAGTTAATACTAATGCTTTAGCATTAATGGCTTTAGAGTTAATTAATCCTTAGGTGTTAGCATTACTTTAGCATTATTTTTAATGATAATACATATACGTAGTGTCAATTCTAGACTGCTACCTCTCATACTACCTTCAACTTGTTAAGGGCTACCAGGTGGTAATCTTTGTACCTTTTCAAGGGCTACCTAGCGGTACCCTTGATAACTTTTCAAAGGCTACCATGGCGTACCCTAGGTAACTTTTCAAAGGCTACCTAGAGGATGTGGGTGTGATTTTGGCTGTGGATGAATTAGAGATCTATACTGATACACACACCCACACCCACACCCACATCTACACCCACACGCCTCTGTCAGACATAAGCGACACAATCACTAATAGTCATGTATGGCAATTCTATTTCTTAATCTGCGTAGAGTGAATGATCCAGTCTTGTTCAAATCTCATAAAGATTTCTCTCAAGTCCATTCTCTTTGGACAGATTTATTGGACATGATTTTCTTCGAAATCTGAGCTCTAGCAGCCGATAGCGGAAAGTAGTGATTACTATAAAAAGTCTTATCTATTATTTGGATATTATGTATTTATTTTCTTGCAACCAGAATGCTTCGGCAGTTATCTTCATCATTCAATCGACTACCTGGTTATTTATTAATCTTATCGTGTTGTAGCTGTACATGAGTGTACTTTGAAAAGAAAAAAAGAACTACGTAATTTGTTAAAATCTATCAATGAAACGAAAATCATGGATTGATGATGTTTGTTTATTAATTCTCATAAGCACAAGTAGAACTCGTCGCCGTCCAACATTCATCTTTGTGACAATCGATCCAATCAGCATTTTCAAACAAAGCACAACGTTGTGTTGGACCGATGCTTTTTCTGAAAGAGAACTCTCATTGAGTTACAACAAAAAAGAAAGAGGAGACAAACTATTTTTTTTACCGTTTCAATGATGATAAATCTCGTTCAGTAAGGGATAACAAGATTAGTTCATTGTTTGAATTGAGAACTAGATGATATTTTGAAATTTGAATATTTGACGAAAGATTTTCGATGAAGAGTCTCTCCAAAACTTGACCATCATCGACTCGATACATCAATAGTAATGATTCTTTTTGAGATATTCCAAATAGATATTTGCCATCTTCTGTAAAACAGAAGACATCACAGAATATTTCCCGTCGAATTGTCCTAACTAATCTGTCATTTTTAGACGAATAGAAGAACCATTTGTTACTCGTGTGCTCGATAAGAGTTAAACAGTTGATGTTTGTCTCGTCAAGATGATGATCAAGAGTCAGGATGATGTATTCATTTTCAATATCCCATATATGAGCTCGCTGATTATGATCGTAGAAGACCAAAGCAGTTTGTAGAGCACAAATTTCTCTTATCTTAATGTTATGATCAAGCAATATGGGAATAAATTTGATCATCTTCTCCTGTATATTCCAAATGGTTGATATTGAGTGATCATCGGCTAAAATAAATAATTTCATTCGGTCAGCCATGATAGTACTTAATAAAGAATGACAGGCGAAGTTAAGATGTGCAACAGATCGTAGCTCAATTGAATGGTTTGTATCAATTTGAAAAAGTTGACTAATCTGAGCATCAATGATCAAAAAGGACAAGCCAAGTGAATATACTTTGACGGAATGATGTTGAAGTTCGTTTGTTTGATACAGAAGTTCTGGAGTTGAACTAATTGAATAGATGAAGAGAATATTGTCGGAATTTAGTAGAAGTAAATAGGATGTGATAGTAGCTGATTGCGTAATAGTAAAAGACATCCGTAGTTGCATGACAAGAGATAATCGATTGGTAAAGGTGAAAAGATTCAAAATGCTGTAAAATATTGGTTTCTTTGACAATTACATTTCTTAAGATTACTCACCATTTTGTCTGGTCTAATGCAACAACAAAATTTCCTTGAATTTCGAAATAATCGATCGAAATTTTGAATATTAAACTTTTTCGATCTATGATTGTTTTATCAGGCAAATAAGTCATCATTGTTGTTTTGTATCTACGTAATTCTCCGTTCTCTAATATGCAACAGACAATGAAACCCCATTCTGAGTCTTTAACAAGGAATATATCTAGAAAGAAAAACTCTGTAAACATGATGAAAACTCACCTATCTGACATATCCAATGAGAAACTTTTTCATCGAGTTGCAGATGAACGAGTAGACGATACGTATGAATGCGCTCAGAAATTTTCCATTCGTATATGTCAATTCTTGATTCATTTCGATTGAGACAACCAATAAAGTTTCGCTTTGATTGATATCTTGTATATATATCATGATATTCACCAGAAATAATGAAATGCTTACCACATGAGTGAAAAATAACGACAGAATCAATAGTCAACCATATTAATGCACTCTGATGCCGATCGGTGAAAAAACTTTGACTATAAATGACACGATTCAATAATGGTAAATTATCGATTTTTTCGAGACGATCATTTTCGGCACGTTCGAAATAGTAGAGATAAATATGTGATTGACCTTCAGAATAGTAAACATCAGTTTCAAAATTAAGAAAGATATTTTGTTTATCTGGTTTTTTATTTAATGTTGCAACAAGTTGAAAGTGAAATTTTCCTTGAACATTTGTAGCAATCAAGTAATGTGTTAAGCCAGTTTCAAGTGTCACTCGAATCACTGCACCCATATGACGTTCAATAGTCGAACATTCTAAAATAGGAGCCTCAAATACATATTGTTCAATCAATTTCTTATCTAAACAATGCCATATATCAATCGATTGATTATCTCTCGAACAGACAAATAATCCTTCCTTGTGTATAAAATCGACATGTATTATATGGTTATAATTTAAATGAAGTCCAAAGTGATGATCGAATTTTTGAAAGATCAAAATTGATTTTGATGAATAGAAACAAATATCAGTCGAACCAAACTTGACCGAAGTGAATTCATTTGAAGGTAATTTATAATCAAACATTTTTCCGGTCCAATCTTGCGCATAAAATCGAAATATAAGAAATCTTTGTGAAAGAAATACATAAAGAGTATTATACGCTCCACAGACGGCATTAACGACACCAATTTGGTATTTGTTCATAGTTGTATTAAATGTTCGTGTATCACTTTCCAACATGCGAAGCACACAATTATTCAGACACTGCTGAAATAAATTGTAGATAAATTTAGGAAGTATCTCGATAGAAGATGTTAGACGAGAAACTATTTCGAAAGCAAAATTATCTGGATATTTGTCTAGAATAGAAGAACAACTCATGTATTGTGTAAGAAGAAATCGAATTTCAGGACAAGAAGAATCGGCCACAAATCGATCGCTCATTTTGTAGCAATGAAGAAAACTCCACATAAAATTATAATCATAGAGAAAATATGGTTCAGGCCGATAGATATCTAAATTTAAACATAGTTGATTAATTCGTCGTATATTGAAGATGCATTCTTGTTCATTCTTATTCAGAACATACGGTCGTTGTTTTGTTAGACGTCGATCAACAACTAATGAAGTAATACCGTTCATCTTTTCGATAAGTTTTTTCGATTCAATTACAAATGGTTGATTATATAAGTTCGGAAAATTACCAACAGGACCAGCAAAATAAGCACGTCGAATAGTTTCGATAGGCTTTTCTTGATTAATATTAAATATCGAATGTTGTTGAAAACGGCGATGATAACTATGCACAAAGAAAAACAGAATTGAATATAATTTTTAATAGAATAAAGAAAAAAAAAGACGGATTCTAGAATATTTTTCAGTAAATCTTCTTACAAATAGATGATGAGTGTATTATCGATTTCTTTTTCGATGAGATATTTGTGCATATCATTGCGAATACGAATCCACAGAGTACTTGGTAATCGGAATATTTTCGTCGGAGGAAGATAATGGACAAAAACTGACTGCAAAATTTTGTCATCTGCACTGAGAATATCTTCCAATTCAGTTTCACTGAGACCACCCGCTAGTCTCAAATATGTCATCGCTCGTTTGAATAAAATATCTCCATGTTTTTTAGATAATTGATTGTACAAATAGTTTATGGCATCTCGGGTCGAATGTATTTTAAGAAAATCCCGATCAGGTTTGTCATTGAATGAACGCCATGTTTGGGTTATTTGATATACTAATGAAAGAAATAATGGCGTAGGTTCTGGATCACTTCGATTTAGACTGTATGACTCGAATTTTGGCTGCAACCAAGTCATTTGAAGTGGTGAAAGACGTCGGCCATCACGTTCTAACCATGAATAGACTACTTGTTGTGCTAGGTTTCTATCGAATTCTCTAATCTCAATTAGAGTACCATTAGGAAAAAGAGATATAAGTCCATTGAGAATTTTATACTCGATTTTCTGTTCTCCATTACCTTCAGTAATCACTGGTATTGTAGATAGAATACATTTAATATTCGATGGATAATTAATTGGAAGCCATTTTTCACAATTATAATCTCCGACTTGTAATTGATCAATCGAATCGAAAAGGAGAATAAGTTGTTCATTGATTGGAATTTGCATAAAGAGATTTTGCAATATAGTTTTTAGTTCTTCAATTGTTGTGAAATCTTGGATAGGAGATGATGGCATGAGATGATAGAGAATACAGATTTGTTGTATAATTGACATTAATGGTCGACGAATATCACTTGACAATGGTGTTGCACCAAGAAAACGAATGATGATAGAGACTGAATTCGGATTTGAAAACCATTCTAATACCTAAAACTATTCTCTATCAAATAATACTAATTCAACAAACTATTCACTTTGATCGCTATTTGAGCCATAATAGATGATTTTCCCGAGCCTGATTTGCCGAATATCATGCATGGTTGTAACACATTCGATAAAACATATGCTCTAACCTATTCAATTAATTAAAAAGACAGAATAATATAGAAAAAAAAAATTTACTTTCTCGAGAATTTCATCGCGTGAACAATAACGTTTATTCAACATGCGACATTGTATAGCATGTTCGAGGATTTCATCGTACAAAATATCTTTTGCTGGAATTTGTGTGATGTAATAATCGATTTGCCGCTTAATAACAGTATAGAAATCATTTTGAAATTTGACTAGATAATTGATTCGATCCGAAACATCTTTCCAGTTTACCTACAGAAAAAAAAACGAGAAGAATAGATTGTTTAATAGATTTAGTTTGAATAAATCACTCGATAGTTGAATTGATTTTCAAGTGGAAGTCTCTCTCGAATATTTGATTTTATTTGATTCAATAATATTTCTGTTTCATGATCAGTATCAATCAATTTTGATTTAAGTTTAATATCAAGTTCATTAATATCTTCAATCTCTCGAAAAAATGCAACCATTCGTTGTGGATCAATTGCATTATTTTCCAGTGCTCTAACAATTTCCTTGGCCGTCACTGAAACAATCTGAAATAAAATTGAACAAGGAAAAAAAACTCTTACCAGAAATATGAAATTGATTTCGTTCACTTTGAGTAATTTTGTTATTTTCGAAACTAATATCAGCAGCTCGACGTAATATTCTTGTTAAATTTTTTTCAATTATTCGCCATTTGTCTCTTCTCTGTGGATCGACTGGTCGAAGTACGTAGACAGGTTCAAATAGATTCTCGTCCAAAACATATACTTCATCGATAAGAGTTCTCTCGTCGACGGTCAGAATTAATTTGAACATATTCAACATATCTGCTCTAATACAAGTGGGTAAAGGTCGCCATCCATATTTGTGACTCAATAGAACCTAACAATGGTTCAAGTCATTATCATCTGCAACTCGATATGAATAAATAATTTACCACACAATTAGTAGCCTGTGAGAGGCGACAACATTGATCTAGTTCTTGTAAACATAGATTGACAGTGGAATGATCATCTATAGCCTGATCTTGGATGCCCCAGCGCATGTCAGAATACTGAAATTATACGAGTGTCTATGTCATGTCGAAGTTACATCGGTTGTTGGAGTTATTTTAGCTCAGTTAAACGATTAGTGATCCATTGATTACAATGCTACTATCGAACAGCACAGTTAAAGCGGAATTTTCAGATGAACATAGCATATATTTGTTTAACTATAAACTGAAAAATTTACGAATTATATAGAGAAATGGAGTTTAAATTGTTGTGATTTTAGCATTGTTTGTTCAGTTCAAGCATTACTCTATCAAAAAATATTAATTAGAGGTTTCTCAAATCACAAGTCGAATCAGATCAGATAAAGATCGAAGTCAAGCTCTTGCGATACGATTTGGCATAGATGCAAACAAATTGCGCCACAATGTCATCGCCCGGATTCAGATAATCACATCCAGTTAAATTCCGTTAAATTCTGCCGCAATCTGACGTCGAATTTAGTCGGAATCATCAACTTCGGAACAAAACTAAATTGATTACACGGTATTCATTCTATGCATGTCTTTCTCATTTTTCTATGTAATTCATAAATTTTTATGTTTATAGCTATATAAATATCTGCGATATTGATCTGAAAACCCCACTTTAGCTATGCAGTTTGATAGCAACATTTAATCAATGGATTACTAATCGGTTAGCTGAGTTTACATAACTTCGGCACGACATAAATCATATTTAGTAGTAGTTAGAAAATAGACCTGAAATTGTATGTTGTATGTTTTTAGACAGTAATCGCGCAACTTTGGATAGACATTTTTCATTAGTTCATCGCGTTCTTCTATAGTATCTATAATTGATTGGAAAATCAATGTTATTTTTTTTTAAAGTTCTGATTAGAAAAGAGATTTACCTGAAAATGTGGAACTAATGAAGATTCGTACGGAAGTTGACCTACGATCGTGAACGCTATCGAATCGACCACGAAAAAGTTCGTTGTTTGATGGAGTTTGCTTCAACATATCTAAGAAAAGAGCCACATAATGTGCCTAGCTTGTCATCATGTGGAGTACGAACAGCAACGACTAAGTTTCGTTTTCACTTAGAAAAACAAAATTCTATGAGATATCCGGAAATATTTGCACGTTCCTTGTATACATTCCTACACAATCAAGTACTAAGGTCTTGAATTTTTAAAAATTACACTGTTGATTTTTTTATCACTATTCGCAATACCCAATTATATTAGCTTGCTCTCATGACTGATCATGAGAATCACAATGAAAGCATGTATAATGTCTCAAGTTTCTACCGCACTGAGACAAACGTTTGCTGTTTTGCATCAATCTTAATAGAAAAAGATACGCATGCATTTTTTTCCTATTTGATTACGAAATTTGATGTAGAGTTGTAATTGATCCGATCAATTTTCATCGATTTTTACCAGTTGAAAAATATTTTATAGATATGCCATTTTTCTCTGATAAAACTTGTTGAAAGCATGTTTACCCGCTTTTATCAGAATAATCAACTAGTGTTGTTTAAGAAATTATGTTTTATTTTCTTCTGTTTGTTCACATTGTTTCATTTCTTTAATCGACCGATACTTCATTTTTTAAAAAGTACAATCACAAGTGTATTATTTGAGCTAAACTTATCTCATTCATGTTTTCTTGAAGATTAAATTTATTAGATTTGGATCGTCCTTCGAAGAAAAACTTTAGGTTTGTTTGCAAAAGTTGAATGAGAAAATCTAAAATTTGAAGTTTGGCAATCAGT
>CAJNSZ010000225.1:19985-53984 GCA_905329745.1 Rotaria sp. Silwood2
GGGTGTGGTTTGGGGGCAGGGAGGGGGGGGGGGTGCGGGGTTATGTCTGTAATGTTCTCTTTCCTTGCTATGGTCTGTAATGGTAGCCTGTCTGTAAGGGGAGCGGGTGGGGGAGTCGCAAAAACTCGAACTTAAAACTTACACTCACTATTTTCTTCGAGAATATATGTGAGTTCCACAAAACTTATACGAACCAGTTAGCAGAGATTGTGTAACTCCAAATGTGTTTGGAGTCTTGTAAAGTCCCGGAGTCTGCTATTTCCCTCGTGGTAAGGTATGACTCATATAAACGAGAAACAATGACTATGCTTCATGGCGGTCTACAGCCAACCCGGTGCGTTCTAAACGGTTCAGATCGGTATCGCTCTTGAAAAGCCCTAGCGATTGCAACACTATTTTTATATGCGAATGCATTTGACCTTATCTCAGATTGCTTATCAAATCACAGATCATCAAACACAGCAGCAATTATTCATCTGAATACTATCGGATTCTCCGATACATTTCGAGACACATTCTGTTTCCGTTAATCGTCCGTTGTAGCTTTCTGAAATTGTCGCTTCCATTTATTTCTCACCATAATAGGTCATCTTCTTTTTGTGCATAATTTTTTGTTTTCTTGCTCCTGAAATATTCTAATTTTCATCCATTCGTGATTTTTAACTTTAGCTTCCTTTTTAAATTAGATTACCGGATACATTTGCAGCTCCGCAAATGTCATTTTCAGAGCAATAGAATTAAGCGGTGTATGAAGCATCTATGCATTGATAGAAGCAGAAAGTAAGCGAAAAGTGGAGAAAAAAATCAGTTCATGTGCCTCTATGTCCGTTCGCGTGTTCAAAAATGTCCACTAACGTCGTATACACTGAGTTTTTGTAACACGACTTCCATCAGTATCAGTAACAGTTATTTGGGCACACTGGCATTTGCAACAGTCCGTATCATTTCTGCATGGTTCTTCGGTAGGACATCCCTTCGCACAGACCGGCTCTACATAGGGATTCAAACACGCACCGTACTCATCGTTGTTACGTCGAAAACACTGACACTCAACACCAGAAACACAACAATCGGCATCGTTTGTACATTCTTCAACTAAACAGCAATTTGATGTGTTAGATGCTCCTGTTGTCATTTGTGTCCTTCCTGTGGTTGTCATCGCTGTTGGTGTTGAAGAATCCAAGGAAAAGTTTGATACATTGTATATATTAACACATTGTTGGATCGCAGAATCATAACATGTGCCATTACATAATTTAATTTGATCAGCTTGATAATACCAATACCCATTACTAGCATTGCAAACCGTCACATTATTCAGACATACTTCGTTGTATCTAAGACATCGTTGATTACATGATCGAGATGGATATGAGCAAACGGTGTTGTTGAAACATGCTTCATATGTGGGATCATAACATTGATAATATGGTGGATTATACGGATTTCCGTACCAGTAATCATATTTAACGAAACAGAATCGTTGAGTTAGGCTACATACTGTTCCATTCATACATTGCTGTGTATTGGAATTATAACATTGATTTCCACAGGCCGCAATACATTGAATAACTGTACCGGATTCAGTGCAATATTGCGTAGTGGTATCATAACAAACCGTTCCGCCACACAATGCTTGTGAACTGGGACATGAGATGCGTGTTGTTACAGTTGATTGGCCCTGAACATTTGATACGGCAAAAGCGGTAAATAAGAGCCAGATAACCATACTTTTCATAAGGGGAGCGAATGGAAACATGGGATTGAAAGCAGAATTAGATTCGTTGCACTAGCTGTCTCGATCGTTATGATCAGTATTGTTTTTGGTATGTTGAATTTGAATGTTGAGATTATTGTTGCACCTCTGATGTGGTCTTTATATGACGTCTGAAAAAAAGATTATGACAAAGAGACCTATATTTGAGACAGTTGCTGTCGTTGCTGTGTAAGAAATTAAACAACACCAAGCACTTGACATATAATAGTTTGCTACGAGAAAGTTTTGAACGCCACGTGTGCGCCTTTTCTAGTTTGTATGAAAAGTGGAATGAATAAAATTTTTCTACCTGAGTTTCTTCAATAAATTACTCACACTTTTGTTGTGAATCCAGCGTGCTATGCATGGAAAGTGGATAGAATGTTTGGTGCCTCGACTATCACCAATGCTGACACATGAGTCTATATTGAAGCGTGTCAGCGGAGAGCTGGAAAACATTCCCGAAAAATGAGTTACCGTTCGATTTACAGCAGAGAGGCTTTACTCGCCAGAGGGTCTGGCAGAAATGCTTTTTGGAAGAAGCAGAGTTCATTCTCTTAAGGGCTTTTTCCAATAAAAAGCCTTGATCCATTTCAATTTTCTTGAGGAGCATTAAAAAGATATAGGAAGATACCGTTCATTTTCTTGTTTTTTGTATAGATAAATTCTAGTAGTTATGGTAGTTTTCCAGCAGAACTAGAACTATTTCACGGAGGAAATAGTGTTTTGACTTCAATCTTCGTAAAGAGTGTTAAAAGACACAAAGAGGTATCGATTGCTGGTACAGTGAGTCATAGATATATATATATTGTTTGTTTTTTCCATTTCTCGTTATTGTGCATGACTGTACGGAGAGTAAACTATTTCTGCTTGAAAAAGAACAATATCTCGATCTGTTGGCCCTATTGTTCACTGCTGTTTCAGCATCTACTCTTTGAAATGCTAAATCCTCATTTTAACATTAATGTATTATTGATCTTATCTAGTTAAGCCAGTGAATCCAAGGTGATTTTTGCGATGTGTTTCCTAAAGAATTCAGTACCAGCATAAATCGAGGCAAAAAAAGGTGTCCTCGAGCTGCGTGTAATGCATTTCACGTTGACTTGCAGTCAATTGAGGAAAAGTAAAAAAATGTGAAAGTCACCAATACTCTACCTGAATATATCAAACATATGTGGACAGAATAGTGTCACAGATAGCTAGAAGACATTTTATTTTGCTTAGAGTTGGCCCTTCTGCAACTTTTTACGGTTTACAAAGCTTTTAGATGAGAAATGCAAGACGTGTGTTACAAGCATGTTGTTCACATACCTTCACATCGCTTCAGCTGTTCCTGTCCGTTTTCTCTCTGTTCGTCTTTGGCATTCTCTTCTTCTCTCTCTATTCTGTTTTCGTTCCCTATGTTCACATTCGTTGATTCTTTTTTTGCTCTCTCATGATTCGAAATAAAATCAAACTGAAGGAAAGAAGCAAGGGGGGACCTCTCATAACGTGACTCTTCAGTCTGTAGATCTTTCAAAACTCTATTGTCAAGTTGTTCACCAGCACCTCAATAAACATCTTATTTGTTAGAAAAATCGTCAGCCTGTTCAAATCAATAGAATAGTTTATTCTAGACGTTACTGAGAACGAGAAAAATTCAAAATAACCATATTCTAACAATTATGAAATATTGTTACTGCATATATAACATCTAAACACATTTTGGGCTCATCTTTAATAGCTGAGTCCGTCCGTTTAGCCATTGCGACTAGATCAGTTTCTAGATTAATTTCAAGAACTATCGAGTAGTACAGTTTTGAAAAATATATAATTTTTCAGCATGATTGAAAAAGCCTTCTAAATGTTTGTTCTGCAGCTGTTTTTCCCATGAAAACGCGTTTCTTGCATCGTTTTGATGCGTGTGTCGATGAGCTCTTCGTTCTCAAAATCGTTTGTTCTACAAGGTGTGCTATGAAGATCACTTTGTAATTGTAAAATAGTTTTTAAAAAATCTTAAAATTTCATTTTAAAATTTGACAATATATATAAATTTTAGGCTTTACAAGTTACTATGAATGTTTCTTCCATATCATTGCATGCAGTTTTATCTGCCCTTATGGATGAGGCGTTATTGAAAGAAACACACGTCATTATTAACATACCTATAATAGTTCAACGCATACTGACTCAGGCCGATGACATAAACCTCCGAGCCCGGAGAAAACTTCTGAGAAGCTATGGAAAAAGCACATAAAACATGGAAGCAGTATTCTGACCAACACAACGACGCGCCGAAACTATCATTTGTTAAACATCTCTGATCATCTGAATAGATTGGAAGCTATACCGGACTCGAGCGAGGGATCGTAGGAATCCAACGGAAAATTACAAAGATAGGCTGTATCCTATCAAAATTACTCGAATCTTAACTGCCATCGACCACAATAATCGCAGCAAACTTGCGGTTGGCAAAAATTATATATTTAGGTCTTTTTTTCTATCAAATAAGACTTTTACGGCTAAAAAATCAACTTCAAACAAAGAGCGACCAAAAAAAGACTTTTAAAAGTTATTTTTAAAGGAGATAGTAATTATAATTTTATAAAACATCATCTATTATGTAGCTATTGAGCTGAAAATGACCTATATATGTCTACTTCCATACATAGCATTGCGATTGGTTTTAATTTATGGATATTAGAAATAGTTGGAGAAAAATGACTTCAAAGATTTTTTCGAAAAGAAAGTATTCCATGCGTTCGTACTGTTGGTGAGCAGGATATCAACAATAGCTCTAGCCTCTTTGTCCAAAATATAGTAAATATTTGTGGCGCTAAGATTTGCTATCACAAACGAATTCGCTTAATGTTTCTCTGACTGTTTATCGAAGTCAATATAAATTTTTACCCGGCAGAGTCCTGACGTGTATATAGGCATGTCAATGGATATGTAATTCTTGTCGAGCAAATAATAGAGCCATTAGGGAATCTTTCTACTTCTTCAATTATCTGGCAAGGGCTCATTCCCAAGTGCCCATTCGCTTTTGAATCAGTATTTAATATATTTTGTAGAGCTTAGTGAGTTATGTCTGTCATAAAAAGAGTTCGTGCCCCTAGCCGGTATCTGAGGAGATCGAACGTTTTTAGTTTTATAGCTGGATATTTCCATAGTCTCAACTATGTTGTACACAGATGTTCTCCAATTTCGATGAAGCTTTCAGTGTTTGTAGAGCTTTTAATTCTGAGCAGTTTGATAAAACCATTTTTTCAAAACGGTTTCGCTTTGATAGAGACATGCTTAAGATACTGTAGGCAGTAAAATCTTTAAAAAAACATAAGAAGTTTTTTTTTAATTTTTAGCTTTTTTGCTGCTTGTAGTATTCTGAGTGTCTCTCCATCAAAATAAAAGCCTCCTGAAAGAATTTTTTTATCAAAATGCTTAGAATTAGAACCTCTATAAACAATGAAAATTTTATCGAAATCGGATGACATTTGTGTACAACGTAGTGGAGACTATGAAAATACCCAGCTATAAAACCAAAAAACGTTCGACCTCCTCAGGAACAGGCTAGGGGCATGAATCTTTTCAGGGTAGACATAACTTACTAAGCTTTGCAAGACGCACGAAGTTCAGACTCAAAAGTGAATGGGCACTTGAGAATGTTTCCTTGTAAATTTCTCTTTTTGTAAGTCTTCAAAGAGTTTTAAAAAAAATCTTTTTCAACTTACTCTCATTCTCACTACTAGGAAAACGTACTGAATTGTATGATGACCTATATATAGGTTGGAGCTGGTCCGTCAGTGAATAGTGCGGCTAGTCTATGAAATGACGAGTCATAACAGAACGTAGTCTTTTAAGATGACGTCTATTTGGACGTATTGTTAGTTTGATATTCGAAGGCTATTCCTGCAATTAGTGACGGCTAACATGGATTAACCCTTGTGCATACGCTGCCGTTTATAAACTTCGGGAACATCATCTTTGTATGAGCTGAAGTAATCATTTATATTGTATGCCTTTTAGAGGCATTTGCCTAACAACAAATGTTTTGCACTTAGTGCTTTCTAAATCGCCCTTCTGCTCAGGCACGCTATACAATCGTTCCATATAAAAATCAACAAATTTTCTGAAAACCCGTTTCTTCCTCCTCTTACGTCGACGATCAAAGAGTTAATGCTTGCATCCAAGATAGTGCTCACCGGTGTCAGACGTACCTATCGCCATTGCAAGATAAGGCCGATCGGTCCCGCTCAAGCAATATCACGGATTTCAATGAAACTATCTCGATATGCAACTCCTAGTGAGATGCAAAAATGTCTAAAATCTCACGTTATGGGTGGGTGTGGGTGTGGATGTGGGTGTGTCCGGTGTGGTTGTGGGTGTGATTGTGCATGTGCCGGGTGTGGGTGTGATTATGTGTGTTTCGGGTGTGGGTGTGAATGTGAGTGTGAGTGTGGCAGTGGATGTGAAGTAAGTGTGAATTTGGCGAAGACCCGCACCCGACACCCCAGTCACATTCACCCACACCTGCACCGACACCCATACCCACCCACCAGCATCCGCGCACATCTTCGAGGCAGACAAAAGTGGAAACACACAGGCATAGGATTCGTTACGCACTGATACGAGAAAGTTTCACTATCTGAAAGATTCTAGATGCCAATACTGAAGATGTGGTATGTTCTTAAGAGAAGTGGCAGGATACGCGCATCTCCATAAAATTGGGCAATGTATGAATATAACTGTTTTAATTAAGATGCCCTTTTATAGAGAGCGAAACATCTCCTGCATCTGCTGCATCTTCAAGTGCCTCTCTAGGATCTTCGATTTTTAGGATTTGTGATACCTATCTGATTCGTCCTCAATATTTCTCTTTGAATAAAAGCCATTTCTTATACTTTTTATTAAAGTTTTCAGCATAAAAAGAGATTTCTATGTAACCTTAATATTACATTCCTTACCTTGAGTTTGTTTATGCACCATGTTTGGCTAACCAGCGTATTTATACTGCCAGTGAATGGGCGTAGTTGCCGCATAATTTGTTATCGAATATAGGACCTGTCTTTGTTTTGTACCATAGTGATCATTCATTTTTTTCTTCTCAATTATGTCGAAAGCCCTTTTCTAAAACTCATAATTGACAAGGCATAAAAATAATGAAAAGACGATGTATGAGTAAACGAACATAATATGCATCGTATATTTACATTCATGTCTACTTTTTTGGAAGAGAAAAATAAAGTAAAGGTAAAATGTACCTGGATACGCCCCAACTCGCGCATATCACCGAAAGTAACAAGACGCAAATTCAACATGAATGTATGAGCTTTATTCAAAACAAATAATGGATGGAAAAATATGACTTTACATTTCTTTCGTCTTAGTTCCTCAGAAGAATAGAAGAATAATTCTAACGAACAGACAGATAATAGAATATCTAGATTTGATCATCTTGAAATAGATAAAGCAGAAAAAGTTGATAAAGCACAACCAACAGCATTTAATATTGCTTAATTTAAATGTGGTACGTAAGAAAAATGGGAGAAAAGAAGAGAACTTTGTCTTTCAGCTGAACAGTAGATTTGATTTTTTCATATGTGCCTTCAAATAAATCGCTGGTAATTATTATCTTCTTAAGATGTAGCACCATCTTATGTTTTTCGAAGTTTATCAGTACAAAAATTAATACTAAATCGCAACCAGGCCATTGACTTTAACCTGGGCTGATTTGCTAGAATAAATAAAATACCGACAGTTATAAACAACAAAAGAAAAACGGATTTAAAGTCCTATTCATACCGTTTAAGCATACCTTTTCATAAACACTGCATGAATAATCTGTAGAAGCATTCTTATGTAGCAATTATACGTTAATAGTGTGCGCTCGAATAACATAAGTGTCATTTTCGATATATTCATTTTGGATGTGTTTTCGTTATACCAAATTCATGCATACCTGACAAAAACATTATGCATTTTCTTCGCTTGATTGGAAGTTATAAATAAGTTTTTCTTCAGTTTACTGACCCCTGATGAAAAGCGTTTTTCACGGTTATCTGAGTAATAGTATATGGATCCTGTTTCAGTATCTATTAGCTACACACATTTCTGGCTACCACTTCAGAGAAAAATATCAAGCGCCAGAGTCACTTAAATAAAAAATATCATTAACATCAATACGTAACTAATTCTCTATTATGGCCATTTTTCAAAGAAAATCTTATGATTTACAAAAATTGATTCTATACAAAATCTTATATTTTCAAATTTTTCGTATCGGAGGCCAGCAGTGGACTGTCGCGAATAACTAATTGGTCTGAAACGTCACTTCTATTGTGGTCGTGTGTGTGAGTCTCGGAAAGATAAGATGTGGATTTCCTGTCCCCGAAGAAGATAATCATCAGTTAGCTTTGACTGTCGTATTAGTTCGAATGATTGCAGTTACAAAAAAGCAAGAATCATGAAAAAATACATACATCTATGTCGCATCAAACTTTCGCATACAAAACCGAATTCATTCAAATAGTCATGATTTCTGACAAGCTTCATGTACTGTAGGAACAAGAGTAGCTTAGAGGATTCTTCCACGAGGAAATAAGAGGTATTTAGATGTGACAAACATTTTTCTGTGATGAGACCAAATCTAATAATTAATTTTTCTCACTTAAGTACAAAAAATTGAACTAGTTACTCAATTATCTTATCGCTTTTGAATGTCTGATCGAATTAACAAATACAAATAGCAGTGCATAAATGAAAATATCATGCCTTTTGGTTACTTTTTTCTCGGATATTTGTAAAAGATGCGAAAATTCACGACGAATTTCAAATCTGGAACTGATATCATAAGTAGATAGAGTTTAGCGGGCTAATTCTGCGAAGACCCAAAAGGGTTGAATATCAGAGTGATTTTCCAATACATAGTTTTTTCCAATCTATAAAACCGACGAAGACCCATATCTTTTGATAGCTAGTAGATCTACTCAGGTTATGTAGATACTCAAAAACATCAGGCTTTTATATGCTTGCGTCAGAAAAATAGCACGGACATACTTTTTTCAATTTTAACTCTTATAGTTAAATTTTATATATTTCTCACTTCACATAATTCACGGCTGGATATGTTCAATCAATATCGTCAAGTTTTTTGCTCAATTTAAGATATTATTGTTGAGGAAAGAGCTTTTACAAGTATCCTTTTTTTCTAAATTATTCTCATAAATCAAAACATATTAAATGAAAATAATGGCACTTTTTTTGGAAAATGAAGATTTTAACTTGAGTTCTTTTTTTATTTATTATGAAACAGACAAGGAGTTTTATTTTCCATTATAAGAGCTCTACATCTACTAATCAACGATCTCAATGCAAGATTTTACCTAACAAATGTCTTTGACTGTCACATTGATCAAAGTATTGCGTGCTATTACTTCATTATAAGCAATAAGCCACTAACGTAATGCCCAATTCTATTTTTGTTTTCTTTTATTGATTTAAAAGCATGGAAAAATGTATTCTATGAGAGAAAACGATATAAATAATCCGAGGAAGTAAAGAAATAGGATGATTCACCAAACACCCATATAGAGTAAAATATGAGCAGATATCATATAATAGACGAGTGGGTTCTAGATGCAATATAAATTTTACTGTTTTACCATTCTAATACTTTTTAGGTTGAAATGATAAAAAGAATTACACCAATAATTTGAAACAGCTTATTGACTTAAATTATTCAAATACTCATCAACTGTGTTTACATCGCTAAATAAAATTCTACTATGAACTCTTTTTTATTATTTTTTTCCAGCATATTCTTTGCCAACAGATTCAGTAATTCATCACTCATTTGAATCAATTAATAAAAAAACACATGAATGATAACAAAATTTTTACGTAGAATCACAATTTCCTTCTGAACTATGTTTATTTAATAAATCAATTATTGTGTTTTTTTCTTCCTAAAACCCATTCTAACCAATCCTTTGTTGTGGATGTGGATGTGAGCATTTTTTTAATTATCAATATCAAAGCCCACACCACTCATCACCACACACACCTACATCAACACTCCAAACCCTACGAAACGCATGCGTAAGATAGACAATACTGATCCATTCTCTTTATAATGAGTGACAAAATCAGTCTTCAACACTCATATCCATGGAATGATATTAATGATCTTTTGTATTCGTATGTTACAAAACATTAGAAAATCTTGTTTTATGTTTTAGTAAATATTAAATTTATTTTGTCAGGTATTCAACTATTTTTAAACAATTTTTTATGAAAAATCAGTATCTTAACCGTATGCTTATGTATCATAAATATGTTGTCCAGCAGTGATTACTAATGATTTAGAAAAATGTTGCACTTCCTAGATGTCTGAATCACATTAAACATTTTTTGCCAATTACTGTATGCAACATTAAAATCTGACGAATTCCAGCAAAATTTCACACACTGTTATTTGTCAGTCTTGATGTATCAAAACAAATGAGTTATCAAAAGTTTTCAAAATGATATGTCTTGAGACTCTCAATCGTGTTATTGATCTCTGAAAAGTCTGTAAACGATTACCAGAAACACAAAACTACTCTTTTCTCAGCAAGAAAACTACTGTATTAGAGCAATTCTACAAATAGAAAGAGTTTTTATTTGATCACTTATTGATTATTCCATCTATTTTAATCATTTTCAATTCTATAGTATTGAAATGAAATGACAAATTGACAAGTTATTTCAAATTTAGTGGATCAAGCAAAAAAGAACTTGATTGAATAATTAAAATAATTAATGTGTCTTGATGAAATCATGTTATAAAAATCGATAGCGCCAAGTATTTGACATGGTATAATACAAAATAAAATTGTTTTTTTTTCAGAATTTTTTCTTTCGAGTAAGATAATAGACGACTCATGAATAATTGCATTCATAGTATTTTCAAAATTTCTCCTCTATTTTTGGCTTGATTGAAACATCTGTTCTTTTTTTATCAAAAGAGAATCCTTGAAATTCGATAAAGAATCATATGTGATACAATCCAAAAATTGTTATAGATATATTTGAAGAAAAGATTAAAAATAAAAACAAAAACACAAAGGTCATCATAAAAAATAAATCTAAACAATGGTGATGGACTGGCAAAAAATTATTGTGATTTATTTAGAGTGATTTCAAAGTGAACAATTAATTTATGGATAAAAGTTATTAGAAGTACTGGTTCTATGAATTCATCACACCATTCCGATCGTCCATACGCAGTTCGACCAAAAGTGAATGTGTCAAAGGTGAAATGGTGCCTACTTTTCAAGAATCAGGTGTCAACAAGACAACTACCAATAGAAACAAAGCGTGTACTGATGCTATTGCATAAAAATCTTGACTCTTTGTCATAAAAGAAGGTTAAATAATTAAGTATGACTGGCCAGATCGATCAAAATGGATATCGTTTATGATCCGTTGTCCGTCAACAAACAGATCGTATTATTTGGTCTGGACAATCTCCATATGAAGAGCAGGCTAATTTTTCGAACGCCATATTAACGGATTTTTTCAAGGTTAACACGCATAACCTTAGTGAAAGATGGTGTATAGGCCATTTTCATGTATTCATACAGAAGAACGATTAGTCACTGAATATGTCTAATTTAAAACCATTAGATTATAGTTTATGAAATGGACTGGCTACAACTATGAAATAGAACCAAGTAATAAAAAAAGACAACATTTATAGGCGAAATAAAACGTTCTATCATAAAAGTCGAAAGCAGAAAAAATTTAATTATATACTAGATTTTACTGTACGATTAATTTAATCGAAAACAATGGAGGACACTATATTCATTAAATGAAATATACCATTTTGTGCAGAATTTCACGTGTTTTCGTTTAATGAGAAACGTGCTTCAATCAAGAGAATAGTAAAAGGAAAATTTTCAAAAATATGAAGAGAAGACCGGCATTCGCACTCTCTATTAGTTTTTTTTTCTTACACCAGTCAATAAGTTCTGTCAGACATGAGCGACTATATCATAGACAATGGCTAATGATCGTATGGGAATCCTATTTCTCAATCTAATAGCAGTAAATGCTTAAGTCTTTCTCAAGCCTCATAAAGACTTCTCTCAAGTTTATCTTCTTTGGACAGATTTATTAACTATGATCTTCTTCGAAACCTAAATTCAACTAGCCGACAATGAAAAGCATTGATACTACAAAAAGTCTTGTCTATTGCTTGAATATCATATATATTTTCTCACAACCAAAACGCATCGACGGTTATCGTTATCATTCAACTGGTCATCTGATTATTTATTGATCTTATATCGTGTACTCCAATTCGATTCTTTCAAATAAACTCTTTGATTCTAGCTGAACATGATTGAATGTTGACAAGAAAAATGAACTACATCATTTGTTAGAGTCTCTCGACGAATCGGAAATCATGGATTGGTGGTGTTTGTTTGTTGATTTTCATAAGCACAAATAGAACTTGTCGACGTCCAACATTCGTCTTTGTGACAATCAATCCAATCAACATTTTCAAACAAGGCACAACGTTCTGTCGGACCGATACTTTTTCTGAAAGAGAAGTCTCACTAAATCACAGCAGTAAAAAGAGGCAAACTATTTTTTACCGTTTCAATGATAATGAATCTCTTTCAGTAATAGATAACAAGATTAATTCGTTGTTCGAACAGAGAACTAGACGATCTTTTGAAACTTGAATATTTGGCGAAAGATTTTCGATGAAAAGTTTCTCCAAAACTTGACCATCATCAACTCGATACATTAATAGTAATGACTCTTTTTGAGATATTCCAAATAGATATTTGCCATCTTCTGTAAAACAAAAGACATCACAGAATATTTCCTGACGAATTTGCCTAAGTAATCTATCATTTTTAGCAGAATAGAAAAACGATTTGTTATTCATGCGCTCGATAAGAGTTAAATAATTGATGTTTGTCTCGTAAAGGTGATGATCAATAGTTAGGATGATGCGTTCATTTTCAATATCCCATAAATGAGCTCGATGATTATGATCGTAAAAGACCAAAGCAGTTTGTAGAGTGCAGATTTTTTTTATCTCAATGTTATGATCTAGCAATATGGGAATAGATTTGATCGTCCTCTCCTGCGTATTCCACACACCCAATATTGAGTGATCATCGGCTAAAATAAATAATTTCATTCGGTCAGCCATGATAGTACTTAATAGAGAACGACAGGCAAAGTTGAGATGTGCAATAGGCTGCAGTTCAAGTGAATGGTCTGTATCAATTTGAAAAAGTTGACTAGTCTGAGCATCAATAATGAAGAAGGACAAGCCAAGTGAATACATTTTGACGGAATGATGTTGAAATTCGTTTGTCTGATAGAGAAGTTCTGGCGTCGAGTTAATTGAATAGATGAAGAGAATATTGTTGGAATTCAGTAAAAGTAAATAGGATGTGATAGTGGCCGCTTGTGCAATAGTAAACGACATCCGTAGTTGCATGACGAGAGATAATCGATCGGCAAAGGTGAATAGACTCAAAATGCTGTAAAACATAGATTTTTTGGCAATTAAATTCATCAACATTACTCACCACTTTGTTTTGTCTAATGCAACAACAACATTTCCTTGAATTTCGAAATGATCAATCGGAATTTTGAGTATTAAACTTTTCGGACATATGATTGTTTTGTCAGATAAATAAGTCATCATTGTTGTTTTGTACCTACGTAATTCTCCGTTCTCTAATATGCAATAGACGATAAAACCCCATTGCAAGTCTTTAACAAGGAATACATCTAGAAGAAAAATTCTGTTGACATGACGAAAACTCACCTATCTGACATGTCCAATGAGAAACATTTTCATCAAGTTGCAGATAGACGAGTAAGCGATACGTATGAACGTGCTCATGAAGTTTCCATTCGTATATATCGATTCTTGATTCATTTCGATTGAGACAACAAATAAAATTTCGCTTTAATTGGCAACTTGTATATACATCATGATATTCACCAGGAATAATGAAATGATTACCACATGAGTGAAAAATAACGACAGAATCAATGGTCAGCCATATTAATGCACTCTGATGCCGATCGGTGAAAAAACTTTGACTATGAATGACCCGATTCAGTAAAGGTAAATTATCGATTTTTTCGAGACGATCATTTTCGGTACGATCAAAATGGTAGAGATAAATATGTGATTGACCTTCAGAATAGTAAACATCAGTTTCAAAATTAAGAAATATATTTTGCTTGTTCGGTTTTTTATTTAATGTCGCGACAAGTTGAAAACGGATTTTTCCTTGAACATTTATCGTAATCAAATAATGTGTTAGGCCATTTTCAAGTGTCACTCGAATTGCTAGACCCATATAACGTTCAATGGTCGAACATTCTAAAATAGGAGCATCAAATAAATATTGTTCAATCAATGTCTTATACAAACAATGCCATATATCCATCGATTGATTATCTCTCGAACAGACAAATAATCCTTCCTTGTGTATAAAATCGACATGTATTACTTGGTTATAATTTAAATGAAGTCCAAAGTGATGGTCGAATTTTTTAAAGATCAAAATTGATTGGGATGAATAGAAACATATGTAAGTTGAACCAAGCTTGACCGAAGTGAATTCATTTGAAGGCAATTTATATTCAAATATTTTTCCAGCCCAATCTTGCGCATAAAATCGAAACATATGAAACCTTTCTGAGAGAAATACATACAGAGTACTATATGCTTTGCAGATGGCATTAACAACACCTATTTCGTATTTATTCATAGTTGTAGTGAATGTTCGTGTATTACTTTCCAACATGCGAAGCATACAATTACTTAGACATTGCTGAAATAGATTGTAGATAAATTCAGGAAGCATTTCCATAAAAGATGCTAGACGAGAAACAATTTCGAAGGCAAAATTATTTGGATATTTGTCTAGAATAGCAGAACAACTGACATAGAGTGTAAGAAGAAATCGAATTTCGGGAAAAAGAGAATCGGCCACGAATCGATCGCTCATTTTGTAACAATGAAGAAAGCTCCATATAAAATCATAATCATAGAGAAAGCATGGCTCAGGTCGATAGATACCCAAATTTAAACACAGTTGATTAATTCGTCGCATATTGAAAATGCATTCTTGTTCATTCCTATTCAGAACATACGGTTGTTGTTTTGTTAGGCATCGATCAACAACCAATGAAGTAATACCGTTCATCTTTTCGATAAGTTTTTTCGATTCGATTACGAATGGTTGATCATGTAAGTTCGGAAATTTGCCAATTGGGCCAGCAAAATAAGCACGTCGAATAATTTCGATAGGCTTTTCTTGATTAACATTAAGTATCGAGTGTTGTTGAAAACTGCGATGATAACTATACGCAACAAAAAAAGCAAAATTGAATATAAATTTTAAATAAAAAACAAAAAAAAACGGATTCTAGAATATTTTTCAGTAAATCTTCTTACAAGTAGATAATGAGCGTATTATCGACCTCTTTTTCTATGAGATATTTGTGCATATCATTGCGAATACGAATCCACAAGGCACTTGGTAATCGGAATATATTCGTTGGGGGAAGATAATGAACAAAAACCGACTTCAAAACTTTGTCATCTGCACTGAGAATATCTTCCAATTCAGATTCACTAAGGCCACCTGCTAGCCTCAAATATGTCATCGTTCGTTTGAACAAAATATCGCCATGTTTTTTGGATAATTGATTGTATAAATAGTTTATGGCATCTCGAGTCGATTGTATTTTAAGAAAATCATGATCAGGCTTGTCATTGAATGAACGCCATGCCTGGGTTATTTGATATACCAATGAAAGAAATAATGGGGTAGGTTCGGGATCACCTTGTTTCGGACTGTATGATTCGAGTTTTGGCTGCAACCAAGTCATTTGAAGCGGTGAAAGACGCCGGCCATCACGTTCTAACCACGAATAGACTACTTGTTGTGCTAGTTGTCTATCGAATTCTCTAATCTCGATTAGGGTACCATTAGGGAAAAGAGATATAAGTCCATCGAGAATTTTATACTCGACTTTCTGTTCCTCGTTATCTTCAGTAATCACTGGTATCGTAGATACAATACATTTAATATTCGGTGGATAATTGGCTGGGAGCCATTTTTCACAATTATAATCTTCGACTTGTAATTAATCGATTGAATCGAAAAGAAGAATAAGTTGTTCACTAATTGGAATTTGCATAAAGAGGTTTTGCAATATTGTTTTTAGTTCTTCAGTTGTTGTAGAGTCTTGAACAGGAGATAATGGTGCGAGATGATAGAGAATACAGATTTGTTGTATAATCGACATTAATGGTCGACGAATATCACTTGACAATGGTGTTACACCAAGAAAACGAATGATGATAGAGACCGAACTCGGATTTCGAAACCATTCTAATACCTAAAACTATTTTCTATCAAATAATGCTAATTCAACAAACTATTCACCTTGATTGTTATTTGAGCCATAATAGATGATTTTCCCGAGCCTGACTTGCCGAATATCATGCATGGTTGTGATACATCTGACAAAACAAATGCTCTAACCTATTCAATCAATTAAAGACATGGGACAATATCGAAAAAAAATTACTTTCTCGAGAATTTCATCACGTGAAAAAAAGTGTTCATTCAATGTTCGACATTGTATAGCATGTTCGAGGATTTCATCGTACAAAACATGTTTTGCTTGAACTTTTGTCATATAATAATCAATTTGTCGCTTAATAACATCATAGAAATCAGTTTGAAATTTGGTTAGATAATCGGCTCGATCCGAGACATCTTTCCAGTTGACCTACAGAAAAAAGAAAGAGACTAGATTTGTTTGATAGATTTAATTTGAATAAACTTGATGGTTGAATTGATTATCAAGTGGAAGATTCTCTCGAATATTTAATTTTATTTGATTCAATAATATTTCTGTTTCATCATCGGTATCAATCAATTTTGATTTGAGTTTAACGTCAAGTTTGTCAATATCTTCAATCTCTCGAAAAAAGGCAACCATTCGTTGGGGATCGATTGCATTATTTTCCAATGCTCGAACGATTTCCATGGCCGTCACTAAAATACTCTGAAATAAAATTGACCACGGAATAAATCTTACCAGAAATATGAAATTGGTTTCGTTCACTCTGAGTAATTTTGTTATTTTCTAAACAGATATCAGATGCTCGACGTAAGATCGTTGTTAAATCTTTTTCAAGTATTCGCCATTCTTCTCTTCTTTCTGGATCGATTGGTCGAAGAACGTAGACAGGTTCAAATAGATTATCGTCCAAAACATATTCTTTATCGATAAGAGTACTCTCGTCAGCAGTCAGCATTAATTTCAACATATTCAACGTATCTGGTTTGACATAAGTGGGTAAAGGTCACCATCCATATTTGTGACTCAATAGAACCTGACAATGAATCAATTCATTATTATCTGTAACTCGATATGAATAGATAATTTACTACACAATTGGTAGCCAGCGAGAGGCGACAACATTGATCTAATTCTTGTAAACACAGATCGGTAGTGGAATGATCATCTGTCGCATGATCTTGAATGCTCCAACGCAAGTTGGAATACTGAAATTATTCGAGTACATATGTCATGCCAAAGTTACATCAGTTGCTGGAATTATTTTGGTTCAGATCAACAGCGGTGATCCATTGGTTACAATGTTACTATCGAACTGCATAGTTAAAGTGGATTTTCCACATGAACATAGTCTATATTTATTTAGCTATAAACAGGAAAATTTACGAATCATATAGAAAATTGGAATTTTAATTGCTGTGATTTTAGCATTGTTTATTCAGTTCAACAGAAATTAAATCATGTCAAGTGCTACTCTATCAAAAAATATTACTCAGAGGTTTCTCATGTTATAAGTCGAATCAGACGAGATAAACATCAAAGTCAAGCTCTGGCGATCCGATCTGACATAGATGCAACCGAATTGCGTTATAATTCCATCGTTCGAGTTCAGTTTGGCATAATCTTGATCAAAATCGGTCAGATTTCCCTAGTTTTGGACACAATTCGGAGTCAAATTCTGTCAGAACCATGAACCTCGGAATAAAAGTAAATTAATTACACGGTATTCATTCTATGCATGTATTTCTCATTTTTCTGTATAATTCATAATTTTTTCTTTTTGTACTTATATAAATATGTGTGATACTGATCTGAAAATTTTACTATAGCTATGAAATTCGATAATAGCATTTAATCAATGAATCACTCACCGGTTAGCTGGATCAAAATAACTTCGACACGACTCAAATTATATTCAGTAGTAGTTAGAAAATAGACCTGAAATTGTATGTTGTATGTTTTTAGACAGTAATCTCGCAATTTTGGATAGACATTTTTCATTAGTCCATCGCGTTCTTCTATGGTATCTATAATTGATTGAAAAATCAATGTTTTTTTTTCTATGATCTGATTAGAAAAGGGATTTACCTGAAAATGTGGAACTAATAAAGATTCGTACCAAAGTTGGCTTGCGATCGTGAACGTTGTCGAATCGACCACGAAAAAGTTCGTTGTTTGATGGCATTTGTTTCAGCATATCTAAAGAAAGAATCGAATAATGCTCCTAGCTTGTCATCATGTAGAGTACAATCAGAAGTGACTGAGCTTCTGCTTCACTTAGAAAAACAGAGTCCTATGATATGTTCTAAAATGTTTGTACGTTTCTTGCATCTCATGACTAATGATAAGAACATCAATAAGAACATGTGTGATGTCTCAAATTGCTACTGCACTGAGACAAACGTTTGCTATTTTGCACCGATCTTGATAACATTTGTATGAAGTATTCTTTAGTTCATTTTTTATAAAACAAATCAGCATTATAATTATATCATATTTTTCAATCGAGTTTGATGGAAAACAATAAGTTTGGCATGCATCTTTTTTTTCTGAGTTAGAGTCGAGTGGAAACTTAGAGTATCGCAACTGTCTTCACTGTCAGTCTCAATCTTCGTCATGAGAACAACCTAATTCATGTGCCACTGTTTTTCTATCAATTGTGGCATCGGCATTCACGTGCTGCTGTACTGCGTCTAGTGTGACTATTATTTTCGTACTGCGATCGTAATTAAAGCACAATTGAAACCTAGAGAAACACATCGGGCGAGGAAATTCAAAATTTGGAGTATGACAATCGGTTGATGGGAAAATGACTCTATTGTTCACCCTATGTATATATATACGCATGGCTCATTTTTTTTTTGAAAAACCAAACAAATATAAACGACTGGGGTGTGGGTGTAGACTGAGAGAGAAGACATACACACACACCAAAAATTTTCGACCGCTTACAACCTTGTGTTGGCTCCTATTTTTCATCTAGAATGTTATAAGCGAATTGATTATAAGGCTCATTGCAATCAGAGAATTTCACAAAAGACGAGCCTAAAAATCCTTCGACCTTCTGAACAAAATTTCGTCCCTAACATCAGTTTTATTACCTGAAAAAACTTTGTTTTTATCCGTTTACAAATATTTTTAAACTAGTTACAACTCTCATTTGATGATACATCTTTGCAAAGAAACATACACAATTTTTACCTTTTTTGTGTGGAATCTGAAATACGTACCGTTGTTTTTTACTATATATGCGATAGGCACACAATTACCATATATGTATGTAACATCTGTACGTTGATTCTCTTTCTCTCGTGGAATATGATGACAATTCGTCCTTCGCTTGCGCCGTTATTTCAAATGAAAAAGAAAAAAAAAGAATGATTTTTTATGTTCTGACTAGGGGTGTCAGTTTCGGGTTCCGTTCCGAGGTACGGGAACCCACCCAGGGTTCCGCGTTCCCAGGTAGGGAATCCATCTCGGGTTCCCGTACCTAGGAACGGGGAACGCGAAACTTAGTCCGGGTTCCCGTACCTGGGAACGCGGAACCCGAGCGGGTTCCCGTACTCGGGAACGCGGAACCCGGGCGGGTTCCCGTACCTGGGAACCCATCATGACTTTATAGAGATGAAAAAGATACGCATGTTTCAATATCTTCAGATGCTCCAAAATGAGTGAAAACCAGTTTTCAAGTGATTTGCCGAACTCGAGAGCGCGGAACCCAGGAGGGTTATTCTATTTGGAACCAGAAGTTCCTGCGACTTTCCGCTTCTAGTAACTAAATCGGCATCACATATCTCGTGAGAGTCACTGCTGAAGAGTCCAATGAGACACATTTGATCGACTGAGAACTGACGGCCCTCATAAGATGATGCCTAGATATTTTGTTAACAACTTTGTTTGATTCAGATTTCCATGGGAGATATGAAGTTCGCGCAATAATTACTAGTATAACCCTCACAATATCAGTTATAGAATCCAACAAAGGCATTGTTAGAGAGTCTAATTTTAGGCATTGTATACTGTTTCAATTTGTTTTTCTCGAAAAGGGCTTTTGAAGTTTTCGAGAATTTATGAAACAATATAGCTTTTTTACTTAGTTTTACTCTGTGAGTTATATGACTGTTTGATTTTTCAATAATCACTCTCTGTTGATCCTGATTTTTCTATACATGAAATCATCGATAGTCAGATGGTACGGCAAGTAGAAGTGATGAGTCGCTTCCTTTCAAACAACAATTCGATGAGTAGAATCAATTTGTTATAGCTTTTCAGTGTGTCATGATTGAACTATGTGTACAATAAGCAACATATTGTAAAATGTAGTATACAGCTATAATTAACTGAGAGCGTATAATTGTGCGTAGGATGGAACAACTTAAGCTACGCTCTCCTCCCACCTCAAAATTCGGCCTCAGTTCAGGGATATTCAAATGGTCTGAAATTCACAGAATATGCTGGGGCTATAGTACAGTAGCTATGATAAAGTCTTTGGCCCTCTGTCATGATGTTTGGGGGAGATATTGGCCAAAAAAGAGTCAAATATTGCTGATTTGGCAACCCAAATTTCTCTGCCCAGGTTCATGGTACATCTATAATTTGTTTTAGTAAAAAAGGTATGCCAGGGTGAATGGCATCGCAGAGTCCTTTTTTTAAATTCTTACTTTTTGAGCGGAAAAAACGAACAATGAGCTATGTGACTGAAAAAATCTGAAAAAATGGGAATTTTCCTAAACAGGTGCAGTGCTGTGTGATAATAACAGGCTTATTTTCAAAAAAGGGCTATGTAGCGCTCTGAATCCTGACGTGATCTTTCCAACAACAAAAGGTTTAAATACATAACATGAAACTTGGCAGAGAATTTTAGGTTGGGTATTCGAAGAAGCATAAACTCAGAAAGAATGAAAATAAGGTTCAGGTTTAGCTTATTTTTCGAATAGGGGTGTCAAAAGCTGTTTAAAAGTTTTGGTAAAGAAGATACATCAACTCGAAAGCTTTATCATGTTTGAAAAATCATATTTCGGGCTATCTTCTTATGCGCTTATCTTAGTTTTGATGTTTTTGGCGAAAAATGAATTCTTTTGAGGGAGAGGGGGGCTTAAGAAGCAACATTGGCTCACATAGGGTACAAACTATTTTTCAGATTTTGTGTAAGACCAAATATGAAACTCAGTAATTTTGAGAAACCATTGTTGTTCTATTTCGTTATCAAACAAGCATAGCTACGACTGCGGTTTTTTGCTGTCTTTCGTAACATAAATTGGTTTCATTGTATTATTTGTCTCCGCGCTTTAGTTACACTCTATCAGTATGAATTCACCCAAGCAGTTTCGAATTTCTACCCAAAAAGTAACAAATAATGTGCATCGAGAATCGATACACTTGAACCTATCCTGAAGGAATTGTGATATGCCTTATAAGTGCATCTAAGTGAAAGGATCGTGGATCTAACGAGCACGTTCGTAAGCCACCATAAATCGTCCTATATTGCGGTGTTACATGACTCAGTATTACAATCGTTATTCTCCATATTTTATTAGAAGAAATACAAGCCCCTACAAACTTATACGTAGCCGTCTACAAAGTTCGTGGTGAGAAGATCACACGACATCTATTTGATTCTGCGTCTATCTCTAATCGATCTTATTGTTCTCCAATCTATATAGACATACGGTCGTATAAAGTGAATCATTTAATATACACAGCCACTCTACACTGTACACGGATTTCGTACTTCCTATTATTGAATACTGCTTCATCAATATATATCGCAATACCTAGTCGCTAATCATTATTCTACAGTCATATATGTCACCGCTGCTAAGATCGTAGTATGTGATACAAAAATGGTCATTTGTGCTAAAATATTTGATCGCTTCTGCCACACAACCGTTCTTTTTGAGCAGAAAGACGGTCTTTTATGATATTTGTTCCAGACTGGCAGACGAATGGACGGATACAACTGAATTTCGATTTCTAGACCCTATTCTTTCACTGTACGGAATAATGTGTTAGATTGTTCTGATAGCATTTCTCATTTCGGATATCCTGAGGATTGTTTGTCGAGAAGAGTGATTATTCGATGGATAAAACTAATATTTTAACGAATAATTTTCATTCTTCTCCGAATATATGTAGATATACATATAACCTGCTCGTAAAAATCATTCGCCGTTAGCAAGACAATACTGCTTAATACGTCCTTCTGGCTTCTCTTGTACTGCAAAAACTTCTTTCCAACCTTAAATATAGTCCGTTCGTACGATGAAAATGGTCATTTAAGAACAGAAATGACCATTTCGACACAGAAATCGAGTTTTTGGATCACAGAATGGTCATTTGGACCATCGAAATGGACCTTTCGGTCACACAAATGGTCATTTGTATCAAAGAAATGGGTCTTTCGGACCACAAAAATGGTTATTTCTATCAGAGAAACGATTCTTTTGTACCAGACAAATAGTCATTTATACCAGAAAACTAGGCGTTCTGAACCACAGAAATGGGTCTTGTGTACCATACAAATGGTCATTTGTGCCAAGGTTACAGATAGACACGGGTAAATTTCGGTTTCTAAACTCTAGAGTTTCAGTATAGGGAACAAAGATAATAAAAAAGTCCATAGAATCAATAGCGCAACAAAAAGAAGTTTGTACGATTTCGACGAAGTTTTCGTCCCATAAGTTATTGAAAACGTTAGAAAAAAGTGGTTCTTTAAAAATTTTAACTCCTCTCTAGAGCTCGTGAGCGTTAAAACGTTAATTACAGCAATGTGTGATCCAACACGTGCAAATGATTTATATAAGTATAAGAAAAAAAAACAATAATTGCTTTTCTCTCAACTCCGATATAAGTCCTTTCATCACTTTTAAGCGATAGAAAGGCTTTTAACTGGACTGCAGGAGAAAAAAGAATCCTATCGAATAAATCAAGGAAATACAGGCTTTGGAAAGAATACAAGTTACAATATCGAGTCACGCTACATGCTTGCTGCATGGATGAAATCATGTTCAAAACACATTTGAGTTATTTTGTCTTTTAAAATTATATCAACGCATTTAAAAAGCTTTTCGATTTTTAAAGACATGCATAAGTTTTGTTTTGACAAAGTCTTTTACGCAAAGAATCATTTGCAAGATTCACACATGACCCCTCAAACTTTTAAACTGGCGAAAAGTCCAGCTCCTTGATATTCTCAACAATTGAAACGAGTACTATACGCTTCTTTATTTTAGACAAAATAAAAAATTCAAATAGTAATCAAGCAGTAGTTACCATCTTATTGAAGAGAAATTTTCTCATTCTTCTATAGAAAAATGTATAAAACTGCAAATCCAGTTAATTTGCTGTGGCGACGTACTTAGATTGGGTCGTGAAAACAGATGTATATGCAACTTCACCTCCTTGAAAACAGATGTGCAAACTGAATTCCGAGTTCCCTTTATTGAAATACGGTGCAAGTTCCCGTATTTGGGAACGCGAATGGGTTCCCGTACCTCGGAACGCGGAACTCGAGTGGGTTCCCGTACCTGGGAACGCGGAACCCGAATGGGTTCCCGTACCTAGGAACCCGGGAACCCGTCATGACTTCATACAAATGAAAAGGATAGACACATCTGAGAATCTCTGAACACTGGATAATCCTTGGAAACCAATTTTGAAACGCGTTCCCGTACCTGGGAACGCGGAACCTGGGTGGGTTCCCGTTCCGAGGAACCCGGGAACCCATCGTGACTTGATGCAAATGAAAAGAATAGGCACATCTGAGCATCTTCGAATATTGGAGAGTGCTCGGAAACCAGTTTTCAAACGCGTTCCCGTTCCTAGGGAACGGAACCCGGAGGTACGGGAACGCTGACACCCCTAGTCTGGAATAACTGCTCATTTTCTATACGGCAAACAATAATACTATATTTTAGCATCAATCAGTTTTGCACTATCACTGTAAGGAAAAAGTATCAAGCGACAAAGTCATTTATGTAGGCATCATCTGCTTTTCGAGATTTTCAAAAATGGCTTCGCAAAAACTTCTTAAACATTCAGAGTAGACAAATCTCGATGAGAATAGAGCAAACTTTGTCATTGATTCAGAATCCAAGAATACTTCTTGCCCAAAAATATTCAGGAGTAAGGGACTAAAAATGAGGTGAAGTTTCTCCTTCCACAAAAACCTATATTTCACTTTTTCGAGGTTAAGTTTTTTCTATGGTAATTAGAATCAAATTGGAGTTCGTCTTTTTGTGAAAAATCTCGGTCTCAAGGTTCAAGATAACCAAAATATTGAAGGTATTATGAAAATAAATGCGGAAACTTCGGATTTAAATCCGAGAGTTATGTGTACTTCAAAAAGTAAATCATACAATCAATCATCCTAGACTATCTGAATATCAAAATTATACTGTGAAATCTACCATTTAAAATGTTGATTTATATTCCGCGTCGCCAAACCAATAGGATATGGGACCGAACTAAGCTCAAGTTTGAACTCTGCACCTGGATTTACTCTAAGAAAGTCGTTTTTCCTATAACTTCATTTCTATTGGTCACTGCACAACNCATAATAGACCAAACGGAATGTTTCCTTTTAAAATATTGAGTCCATTTTCAGTGATTTCATCCTCTTTACCTTTACAATCATTGTTACCATTGTTTAATGCTATTGGCGATAAGCATTTGTTTATTTCAGATTCACAAATAAATCGTTGTGAATCGTTCAATTGACAAGTAGGAAATGATTCGTCTTCACCAAAATAACAATCAGAAATACCATCAAGAAGGCGATGTTTTGAAATACATTTCATTGAAATTGGACAATGAAAAAGTGATCGATGTGAACATGATTCTTCTATACCAGTCGTTGTGCAACGAACAAACAGTTTTTCAACAGTAGCAGAAATTTTGCCGATAATAAATGATGATTTGTTAGATAGTTCATTAGAAGGACAACAAGTGAGTCCATTGTTTAGTCCGATATCTACGGCACATTTGGTGAATGCAGGACATTCTTTCGGATTGAAACAAATAAAATCAGGCTTTACGAAAGAGAGAAAATCATCAACTAATCGATCAGGTAAATAAATAAAGTGGAACTTAGAATAAGCGAAAGGCATTTCAGCCTTAAAAATCCATTGTGATAAACATTTTTTGTCTATAGATTCGCAAGATATCATCTTATAATACGATGTTGTATTTATTAATATTTGACTGAGAGAAAGTGCACTCGAGGCTAATGTGAAATTGAATAATTCATTTAGGAGCCATTGAACTTTATCAGGAAGAGATTTCAGTCGATATCGAGCTATTTGTACATGTCGACCATTGAAACATGAATATAAAGGATGTGAAACAATATCAGTAAGATAATGCTGACCGTCACCACATGGAAAAGAACGAAGACACCGGCTAGTACGTTCTTCACACCGAAATGTCGGTAAAGTAAAGCAAGGACTTTGAGAACGGAGCAGTTTTTTATCATATAATTCTGCTTCATCAGTACCATCAAGACAATCTGCATTTATAGGCCCATCTCGTACAAATGTCAATGGAATGCATTGTCCACCATAATGGCATCGATATGTATCATCGGGACACTCACTCATTTCTAGTATATGACAATATTCCTCGTCTTCTCCATTGGTGCAGTCAAGTTTTCCATCACAAACTTCACGCCAATCGAGACAGACTGATGATGAATTAGGATAACAATTGATTACAAATGGATAGCACGTACCAGCAACGGAATCTGCTGAAGCTATCGGGCGAGTAACAAAGTTTCGTCGAACAATCTCATGAAACGGCAGTGCTAGTTCATTATCGAATCTGTATTGGCATTTTGGACCAAACCAAGGTAATGAACAATTGTAAAAAACTTCTGTTGAATGAGAACCGTTTATTTCGTATTGTTCAGCAACATTAATCGGTGCTGACCACTCAAGTAATTGTGTACTTGTTACACCATATTTATATAATTCATTAAATGTCATGATTTTGTCTATATTATTCAGTGAAATAGTTGACAATTGATTTTTTATTTCATTGTGATCTAGTCTTCGACAGTATGGAATTAAATGATAGGTCGTTATATGAGAAAAATCAAAATATTCGTCGTAATCCGTCATATGAGCGTAAAGACAGTCAAAGACAGAGTTAAATATTGATGGATCATTTGAATGATATACAGAATAGTGAGTATCGAGTACATTGAATGCTAATAGAAATATCAGTAATCGTAGAATCTTCATAGTTTATCGGATTATTACTAATGTAGTGACTTTTTTGAATGTTTCTATTATATTATTATGAAACAGAACATACTGTAGGTGGCAAACATACAGCGCATTTTAACATTTTCATCAATTATTTGTTGAAAGTCACGGAAGTTGCTGATAAAATTATGTCAAAAATTGAGCCATGTTGTAATCAAGAAAGTAATCAAATATGTTTTTAATGCTTGCAATTTTATCAATTTTACAAACTTGAACGATACTCATATTAACTCAGGTGAAAAAATCGTACAAAAATTATATAAGATCTTACAAGATCATACATACAATCGGAAACCGTAAGATTAATACTGTACAATCTTATGAAATCGTAGAACTATCTTACAGTAAGATTCTTGCATAATCTGAAGGTCTGTATCTTGTAAGATCTTGTATAGTCAGATAAGATCGCATTTAGATTTGGTTGGACATCATATGAAAAGGTAAATATGGATTTTTAAAAAACTTATTTATTTTTAATTCAGATTTGGTGTAACATCTACTAAGAAAGGAAGTATCAATTTAAAACAAATAAAATTATTCTTTTTGATTTAGTTTTGGTTTAACATCTGATGAAAAAATGTAAGTATCAATTTTTAAACAGCTATAATTTTATAAAAGTTTTATTTTGTTCAACATCGAATGAATATGTAAGTACCCATGTCAAACAAGCATATGGTAGGGTTTTACATGGTCGTATGTTTGATCTTGTAAGATCAGACGAAAAATCGTACGAAAATCGTAGTCTCAGAATTCTTAGATCAAGTCGTACCATAAGATTCTTGACAGATGTTTTTGTTTTGTAAGATATTACTGTAGGATTATAGAAAATCTGATACCATGGTAAGATCGTATAAGAATCTTATAGTGCGACTGGATGTAAGATTTCTGAGACCACAATTTTTTGTACGATTTCATCTGATCGTACAAGACTTGATGTCTGATTTTTTGACCTGGGTATAAATTTTAAAAAAATAAAATGATTCTTTTTTATCTAGATTGTGCGGAACAACATAATCAATGGTAAGTATTAATGAATGTGAGTGAACAGTTCCTTACTTTTTTAGGAGAAAACGTGGGAGCTGAGAAAAAGGGGCGAAGGATGGTGGAGACCAGAGGAGGACGCTACAGAGACGGAAATTCAATTATAAAATGCATTGAAAGACTCGGTAAGTGCTCCGATGGATGCTACAAGATCATACAAGAATCGTACTGTACGATTTTATCAGAAAAATCTGGCTTTACGATTGACATATGAAATCGTACAAGATCTTAAAGTCTGATTGTTTGAGCTGAGAATATAAAACTATTCATGACTTTTTTTTCTTTTCTGATTATTCTGTATTTTTCTTTATTCATTAGCTAATAGTTGCTGTTTCATATAGCGATTTCTAACTGAATGAAATTATTGAACCATACTTAAAATAAATTTTGCTCCTTTTTTATAATTAGATATACACATCTGGATTATTTAAAAAAATGATTGTTTCTTATGTTGTTCATTAAAGATCATCCTATGCATTGATTATAAAATAAAGAAAATAAAAGATATGACTGTTTGTAATTTCATCGTTTTCTTTTCAAATGTTATTTGAATAAAAATACCACTTACATAAACGAAAATGATAAAATCATGAAAACACAAGAACAGATGGCGGAGGAAGCAGAGGTAGAAAATCTATTTGCTCATTCTTTTTTTCAAAATGTTGATCATAGAAGTGTTTATTTTGACACACAAAACTAGTTTTATGACGTCAATGACTATTTATATCCAGAAACGTGAATTAGAATATTTTCTATTGAGTTAATATTCATCAAAATATGCCTAATATATTTTATCAAATCATTTCAACATCCAGTTACTTCATCAAAACAAAATAGAATGATTGACTCTTATTGTAATTTGTTACATAATTAATTTCATTTTGCACGATTTATACAACATCTTTGGCAGAGACAAGAGATATAGCAAAGTAAACCTATTGAGAAACCAAGCACACGTCTACATTTGATTCAGAATTTGTATTCCTGATGAATATTTGAATAGTATGAAACACGAATATAGAAGAATCTCTAGTGTTCTAAAATTTTGTATCCATCGATAAATGTCAAAACGGAAGAAAACCATAGAAACAGAGAGCGAAGAACAAACTTTTAGTGCATTCACTAGAGAACTAAAATTTTAAACATTATGAAGCCACTGCAATTATTTTTGGAAAATGAAGGGGAAAACCTCATCATCTTAATGACAGATCATTACTAGACCAAAAGGCACCACGTCGGAAAACCGACTAACCTCCTTCAGACATCAAAGTTTCTGTCAATAAGTGAAAAGAACATGAGCATCTTTGCTTCACAGTTCAAAAATATCAGGAAGATGGAAGCAATTGTCTCGTCGTGCGCGTCAACCGAGGGAAACAATTAAGACTTCGGTTGTAAAGTTTGATGAAGTCTTGAAATTCCCTGTTCTTCTTCTGACTTTAACAGTCATCATTAATCATGCTTCCCAAATGCACTTTAATAGTGACACTCAAGTCTGAAGTACTATCTGTAGTAGGTATGACTCATCTAAAGGTTGATGTAACCTCTTACAAGGTGACAAAAGTATACAATGACTTATACCGGTCGGTCTGATCCGGTCCGGCCCGGTTTAGGCTGGTACCAGTCTGGAAAAACCATACCGGTTGCAACACTGTCGTAGAGCCACCGATGATCGACGAAGAGCTGGTTCTTCAGGTTCACTCAAGAAAATGTCAACACAAAACAGATAGGTCCTTTTACTTCCACAAAATGACCGTTTTTAGCAATAGGATAAACAGGTTTTTTTGTATGAGCGTTTGTGTTCAGGATCTTTTCTGAAAACAGAATTCAGCAAACGGTGAGGAATGATGGTTAGACCAGATTCAGTTGAGGGTCAAGCGAGTCGTGACGACGAGCGTTACTGTATTCAAGATGCGAACAACAATGAGTAGTGATAAATTGATTTACCACAGACATCGAAAGGTCATCACAAAAAGCATAAATTGGTCAAGATACAACTTTGAAAAATAATCAGTATCAGTGTTTGTGAGTTGATCGAGATATATAACAGTATGTTAAGACCAGTTGCGGTAGATATAATGGATATGTAGAACAGCTTTATTTGCCATTTAATTCAATGCTTATAGTGATAATTCCCTTTTCTGAAAGAAAGGGTCTTACATTTCCAAAAATGTATATATGTTTGTCTGTCTGTCTCAACCAATCAGCAACGAGCGTTTTTATTCATCGAGTTTTCGACCAGTCGGATGAAACTTGCCAATAGGATATCGACGGCGAGGAATTCGAGGGTGTGTATGTAGAATGCGGGTGTTGTTGGTTTGGACTATTTGTCTGAAGTAAATTAGTACTAAAAAAAAGATACAAGAGCTAGCTTCATGTTCATGACAGTATCTGTATGTGACGATCATCATACCCTTTTTTTCTCGTATTTTTCTCCCTAACAGAGCAGATATCTTGTGAATATAGATCAATCGACCATTTTCATCAGAAACATGTACAATAGTTCAGAACAATTTGATTGAATTAGAATTTAACCAATCGAAAATAATCTGCTATCCTTCGTCATAACAAATAGTTCTATTTAAAGTGAATTTATTTCCAGTATGAATTCTGAGTAAAAGTAAATCTCAGCATTCATCTCATGAGAAAAAATCTTTCACAACTGTACTGTAACAATCTAATGGCCAACATTTTAAATTGATTGGCGTAAATTCTTTCTTTCGTTCTTTAGCTACACCTTTTTCTTGGCTTTTTCCTTTCTTTTTCTTATTTTTGTCCCTTGTTGTACTGCGTCATTATTTATATCTCGTAATTTCTACATCGTTGCGAACTATCAAGAAGCTGATTCATTGTCACGAGACGCACAGTATAAAAGCAACTATTTTTTAAACGTTATTTCATTCAGCTTGCGCTAAACATATAGTTATTTCTTCTCTTCCATTACTTGCTATTAAACAATAACAATGCAAATCTTTGTAAAAACTCTTACTGGCAAAACTATTACACTCGAAGTCGAACCAAGTGATACCATCGAAAATGTGAAAGCAAAAATCCAAGATAAAGAAGGTATTCCACCTGATCAACAACGACTCATTTTTGCCGGCAAACAACTGGAAGATGGCCGCACTTTAAGTGATTACAACATCCAAAAAGAAAGCACTCTTCATTTAGTTCTTCGATTACGTGGTGGTATGCAAATATTCGTGAAAACTCTCACCGGTAAAACAATTACACTCGAAGTCGAACCAAGTGACACAATCGATAATGTGAAAGCAAAAATCCAAGATAAAGAAGGTATTCCACCTGATCAACAACGACTCATTTTTGCCGGTAAACAACTTGAAGATGGTCGAACATTAAGTGATTACAATATTCAAAAAGAAAGTACACTCCATCTAGTACTTCGATTACGTGGTGGTATGCAAATATTCGTAAAAACTCTCACCGGTAAAACAATTACACTCGAAGTCGAACCAAGTGACACAATCGAAAATGTGAAAGCTAAAATCCAAGATAAAGAAGGTATTCCACCTGATCAACAACGACTCATTTTTGCTGGTAAACAACTGGAAGATGGTCGCACATTGAGCGATTATAATATTCAAAAAGAAAGCACTCTTCACCTTGTACTTCGCTTACGTGGTGGTATGCAAATATTCGTAAAAACTCTCACTGGCAAAACTATAACACTTGAAGTCGAGCCAAGTGACACTATCGATAATGTGAAAGCAAAAATCCAAGATAAAGAAGGTATTCCACCTGATCAACAACGACTCATCTTTGCCGGTAAACAACTTGAAGATGGTCGAACATTAAGTGATTACAATATTCAAAAAGAAAGTACACTCCATCTAGTACTTCGATTACGTGGTGGAATGCAAATTTTTGTGAAAACTCTCACCGGTAAAACAATTACACTTGAAGTCGAACCAAGTGACACAATCGAAAATGTTAAAGCAAAAATCCAAGATAAAGAAGGTATTCCACCTGATCAACAACGCCTTATCTTTGCCGGCAAACAACTTGAAGATGGTCGAACATTAAGTGATTACAACATCCAAAAAGAAAGTACACTCCATCTTGTTCTTCGATTACGTGGTGGTGATCATCAATAAAAAAAACCGCTTTACATTATAGCACTGAACGCAATTAACTTTTGTTCTTTTTCTGTTGTTTTCATTATTTTGTGCTATTCATAATATTGTTATAGGTGCAAGAAATTCTTTTATATATTCCTCATTTATAGTCAGTACATGATTGATATTATCTTATCGATAAGGAAATAAATAAAACAAGTGAGAATTAATAGTTATAAATTTAAATTATGAATGAAAGGAACTAAGCTTTTTTTTATTCTTTGAAGTATCTGGTACAAAAAATGTAGAAAAAGGTCATAGCAATTACATGATATACTCCGGAAAATGTTAGCCTTGAGAAGTGCCATAGATAAACATGTCAATTCTTGTTAGATATTTGTTATTTTATAGTAATGAAAATGGATCCAATTGCTAACAGTTTGATCAACGTAATATGAAAATCAGTGTTGTATTTTAGTATTGTTAAAAACATAGACAAGACCGACTTGAAGCTTTATATTTACATATACCTTTTTATTGAAGATAATTTGTTTTCGTGTTATTAAAATGAAATGTTTGACTAAAATAAATGTGCTCTTTTTTCTATCAATTTAAATCGTTTTGTTTTTATTAATATATCCTCTTTTTGTCAAGTCTTTTTATAATATTAGCTGAATTTTAGTAATCTTACTGGTGGTTTTTAAATATAATATTAATCTTTTTGTCAAATCAGAAGATTTTCAGAGATTTGTTTCATTTCTCATCAGATTCATTCTATCACATTATATGTTTTGATGTCACTATGAAATCAACGGAAAACAAATGTAACTGCGACTATCAGATATATTTATGCAGATTATAGTAAAGTGTATGGTTATCGCTCATGATAAACATTCAACATAGAGAAAGTATAGCAGGATGAGGAATGTTTATTACTTGTAGGACTAAAACGATGATTGACTACATCTTATATCTATTATTTATTTATCAAGGTCATATTTTAATTGTGAGTTTCTACTGTTGCTTATTTTTCAATCGTCAGATATGCAAAATATGATGATGCTTCGATATATAAAATATGACAACATATATTATGTATTTGTATCTTAGTATAATTGTGTGCGAGGAAATGGTTCTTTTAATGTTGTGATTTGCAGGAAGATTTTTTTTTGCATATGAAAACAAATATATCAATCGCTATTTATTGAAAATTTGATAGTTACTAATGCTGATAAATATTCGATGAAAATACAAAATCTCTTTATTCATGTTGCTATATTTAATCACCGAGAATATTGTATTGATAAATGATAAGTGTCGACGAAGAGTTCCTTATTAATTGACCATTTGGCACAGTTGTTTATGCCTTCTTTAACACCTTTGACACAATCATTAATGTATGTGTAATTTTGACCCTATTCTGATACTAGTGTTCATCCAGATGGTTAATTTTAAGAATACATATTGCAAAATATATTCATGAAAAAGTAAGTTTACATTAAAAGAAAACAATGCATCAGAATCATACTACTGTTTAAAATTTTAGTGAAATCAAAAAATTATTTATGTTAGAGGGTGAAATCGGATCGTTTTTTACTGTGCTTGAAATCTATGTTTGTCAACGTTTAGCATAGATACATGCATTACAATACGTCATGAGTATCATATGTATACAGACAAATAAAACCGAACTATTTTTTCAACATCATCATTTCATTGTCAACAATATTCATGAAATATTACTTGATAATTTCATAAGCTTAACGAAAAAAAAAACGTAGAATTCAAATAAAGTTTTATTTCGTTTTACCACTTTGAATGACGAAATCCGATGTCTCTGAGAAAATGTGAAATTTCCAGCGCCCTCTGACATGCAAGATTTGTTATTTATGCAACGAGTCACTTCTCATTGTTACAGCTAGTTACTCACTCAACCTTTTTTTTGTCATTTTTCCTTCGTTTCTTTTACTCGTCATTGGTAGCTATGCGTCATTATTATTATGCCTCAAGTCTTCTATCTTCGTCTCGCACGTACGAGCGCTGAGTCATTCACACACAACATAGAGTATAAAAGACAGCAATTTCTTTCATATTACTTCATTCATTCTTCCTACACATATATTTATTTATTCTCATTCTCTACTTGTTTTTAAACAATAACAATGCAAATCTTTGTAAAAACTCTTACTGGCAAAACAATTACACTCGAAGTAGAACCAAGCGACACAATCGATAATGTTAAAGCAAAAATCCAAGACAAAGAAGGTATTCCACCTGATCAACAACGACTCATTTTTGCCGGCAAACAACTGGAAGATGGTCGAACATTAAGTGATTATAATATTCAAAAAGAAAGTACTCTCCACCTTGTACTTCGATTACGTGGTGGTATGCAAATATTCGTGAAAACTCTCACCGGTAAAACAATTACACTCGAAGTAGAACCAAGTGACACAATCGATAAACTTAAAGCTAAAATCGA
>CAJNSZ010000225.1:54084-67003 GCA_905329745.1 Rotaria sp. Silwood2
GGTCGAACATTAAGTGATTACAATATTCAAAAAGAAAGTACACTTCATCTCGTACTTCGATTACGTGGTGGTATGCAAATCTTCGTGAAAACACTCACCGGCAAAACTATTACACTTGAAGTCGAACCAAGTGACACCATCGAAAATGTCAAAGCAAAGATCCAAGACAAGGAAGGTATTCCACCTGATCAACAACGTCTTATTTTTGCCGGCAAACAACTGGAAGATGGTCGAACATTAAGTGATTACAATATTCAAAAAGAAAGTACACTTCATCTTGTACTTCGGTTACGTGGTGGTATGCAAATTTTTGTTAAAACTCTCACGGGCAAGACAATTACGCTTGAAGTCGAACCAAGTGACACAATCGAAAATGTTAAAGCAAAAATCCAAGATAAGGAAGGTATTCCACCTGATCAACAACGTCTTATCTTCGCCGGTAAACAACTTGAAGACGGTCGAACACTCAGTGATTACAACATTCAAAAAGAAAGTACTCTTCACTTAGTTCTTCGATTACGTGGTGGTATGCAAATCTTCGTGAAAACACTCACCGGCAAAACTATTACACTTGAAGTCGAACCAAGTGACACAATCGAAAATGTCAAAGCAAAGATCCAAGACAAGGAAGGTATTCCACCTGATCAACAACGTCTCATTTTTGCCGGCAAACAACTTGAAGATGGACGAACATTAAGTGATTACAATATTCAAAAAGAAAGTACACTTCATCTTGTACTTCGATTACGTGGTGGTATGCAAATCTTCGTGAAAACACTCACTGGCAAAACAATTACACTTGAAGTCGAACCAAGTGACACAATCGAAAATGTTAAAGCTAAGATCCAAGATAAAGAAGGTATTCCACCTGATCAACAACGACTCATTTTTGCCGGCAAGCAACTTGAAGATGGACGAACATTAAGTGATTACAACATCCAAAAAGAAAGTACACTTCATCTTGTACTTCGATTACGTGGTGGTGATCATGAATGAATAATCTGCATTACATTGGAGAAATGAACTCAATTAACTCTTGTTCTTTTTCTGTTATTCCCATTATTTCTGCTATTCATAATATTGTATACGTGCCTGATTTCTTTTATATATTTCTCATTAATAGTCATCACATGATTGATACAGTCTTATTGATAAGGAAGTAAATAAAACAACTATGAATTGATACTTATAAATTTAATTTGGTTTATAAATGAAAGAAACAAAGATTTTTTTGTTCTTGGAAGCATCCAGTATAAAAAATGTAGGAAAAGGTCATATCAATTATATGATATACTCTGGAAAATGTTACCCTTGAGAAGTGTCACAAATAAACACATCAATTCTTGTTAGGTATTTGTTATTTTGTAGTAATGAAAATAGGTCCAAACGCTGACAACTTGACCTTGCTATTACTAAAATTAGTGATGTGTTTTAGTATTGTCGGAAACACAAAAAAGAGCAAGTCGAAGTTTTATATATACGTATATTTTTTGTTATTGAAGATAATTTGTTTTCGTGCTATTAAAATGCAACTTTTGACTAAAACAAATGTGTTCGTTTCTTGTTAATTTAATCGTTTTATTTTTATTCTTTTATCCTCTTTGTTGTACGCCTTTTTGTGAAATAAGAAGATTTTTCAGAGATTCGCTGAACTTCTTATCAGATTCATTTTTTTTTATATTCTATCTTCTGATGTCATTATGAAACCAACAGAAAACATATGTGGCTTCCTCTATCAGATATATTTATCTATGTAGATTAGAGTAACATGTATGATTATCGTTCATGATAAACAGTCAACATATAGAGAAATTATAGCGTGATGAGGAGTGTTTATTACTTGTAGGTCTAAAACAATGATTGACTACATCTTATTTCTATTTATTTATTTATTTATCAAGGTCAGATTTCAAATGTGAGTTTCTACAGTTTTCTATTTTTCAGTCATCCGATATATAAAATGTGATGAAGCCATGAGATGTAAAATAGAACAAAACATACTTTGTGTTTGTGTCTTACTATAATTATGCATGAGGAAATTATTCTTTTAATGTTGTGAACTGCAAGAAATTTGGTAGTTATTAAGGCTGATGAATATTCAATTAATATATAAATTCTCTTTGTTCATATTACTATATTTATTCACTGAAAATATTCTATTGATAAGCGATAAATGTCGGTGATGAGTTCCTTATTGATTGATCATTTGGCATAGTTGTTTATGTCTTCTTTAATAATTTTTTACATCATCATTTATATCTGAACAGTTTCGAGCGTATTCTGACATCAGTGTTTATCCAGATGGTTAATTTTACGAGTTCATATTCAACATATAGTCATGAAAAAGTAAGTTTACATTAAAAGAAAATAATCAATCAGAAGATGACCAAATTCTAGAAAATGTTCGCTCGTATTTCATTAAAGATCTCAAATTGTTTTTGACAAATGCTATTTTGAATTTTAGCAAAATTAAAAAGTTATTAAAATGTTACAAGATGGAATCACATCCGTTTGTAAAGTATTTCAAATCTTTGTTTGTTAGTATTTAGCATAGATAAATGGCATTAAAAAACGTCATGAGTATTATATATAGGCAGGCATTAATATTCATGAAATATTACTTGATAATTTCATAAACTTCACGAACAACACATCAAATTCAAATAAGATCTTACTTCGGATGACGAAATCCAATGAGTTTGAGAACGTCTGAAATTTTCAGCGCCCTCTGAAGTGTATCATTTGCTATTGATACAATGAGTCACTTCTCTCTGCCATTACCAGTTACTCACATAACCATTTTTTTATTTTATTCCTTCGTTTCTTTTATTTGTCATTGGTAACTATGTGTCATTATTATTATAGCTGAAATCTTTCGTTCTCATCTCGAACATTCGAGCACTGAGTCATTCTCATATAACATAGAATATAAAAACAGCATTTTCTTCTCACATTATTCATTCATTTTTACTAAACATATAGTTATTTCTTCTTATTGTTTACTGCTATTAAACAAACATAATGCAAATCTTTGTAAAAACTCTTACTGGCAAAACTATTACACTTGAAGTTGAACCAAGTGATACTATCGAAAATGTTAAAGCAAAAATTCAAGACAAAGAAGGTATTCCACCTGATCAACAACGTCTTATCTTCGCCGGCAAACAACTTGAAGACGGTCGAACATTAAGTGATTACAATATTCAAAAAGAAAGTACACTTCATCTCGTACTTCGATTACGTGGTGGTATGCAAATCTTCGTGAAAACACTCACCGGCAAAACTATTACACTTGAAGTCGAACCAAGTNCCAGTAAATGCTCGTGATAATCTAGCACCTGATGGACAATTATTTGTTGAAATGTGTGAAAAAGATAAAGAATTTTGTTCTTCAGTTACGACAAGAACAACGGATAGAAATTTTAATTGTTTAGATGTATGGGTAGAAGATTTTGTTCATGAACATCGTCAATGGCAATTAGGAGGTTTTGTTGATAATGGTCGAAATATTAATTGTCCTTTCAATCGTTCATTATTGCATGAATTAAGAAAAAAATATGGAATTAAACGCAACAAATCGGATCGGTGATCAAAGAAATGTCAAACAAAACTTCGTGCATTACTTGAAATATAATAAATTTTTTCTTAGATCAGTTTTAGTAGAATAATTCAAATAAAATGTTAAGACCATACACACTTTAAATTGTTGATTGTATCATAGAAGTATAAAAAATCTCTGAAAAGTTTATTACTGTGGTCACATACTAACTACAATTAGTTCCATATACATTAGAGTGAAAATGTAGCATATTGAATGTGACAACCTTATGTCAAACGGCAGAAAAAAAATTACTATCGTAGAAGATATGAATTATTTATAATAAGTCCAAAACGATCATTGACATATTAGATGCATTAGAATCATGAATGTTTAAATAAAAAATTTAGTTCGAATATTTTGCAATGGTTTGAAATGTAAAATATAGTAGCATAAAATAAATTTAATTTATAGACAGTTCTTTTGTAAAAAAGAAATTATCAAAAGAATGCTTTGTAAACTTTCTAGTTGCGATCAGAATGGATATGAACCCATTAGACTTAATACTTTCATCATCATTATTTCTTTCATATTTCTAATGCAATTTTCTTTCACTTAAAATTTCATCATACACTTTGTTGAATATACTTGCATACATTATTAAAGCTTAGAATGAACTGATATGTGTGTCCATTTGTTTTCAAAGGTTTATCTGATTATATTGGGCAAGTATATTACATAAATTCAAAGAATAAGTCACATACAGCTATAAATAAAGTACATGAGTGCTTTTTTTTTAATTTCCATTTAAGATTGGATATGACTACTGGTATTAGAAGGAAAGTCATCATATAAATTATCTGACTTTAGAATATTTATTTTAGAATAATGCAACAGTGGCTAAATAGCATACGAATAAAACAATAATGATCGGTATATATGAACATTGATTAAGAAGTGTTGATTGAAGAAAAGTGTATATATCGAGAGAAGATACTTTCAATTATTTTGCGTCATTGACTACTTCTTATATAGTTTCTTTTTCATTTTTCATCTACATGACCACATGATTATTTATGCTATATATGCAAGTATAGTTACCATGTAATAGATGCATGCATATAATTCTATTTGTATGTGCGTCAAATCTTACTCTTATGATCTTATTACTATAGAAAATTATGATATGTTGAAATAGAGAATTACCATGTAATAATGAAGCAACGATGAAATAGAAGAGTGTGTAGGCATGCGTGTGTATGAGTCTCCTCTTCAAGTACACCCACATCTGTTCGATATTTTCAATAGATTTAAAATGGCCGACAGTGAGGATATGATGTAAACGTCTTACACAATGTTTCAAGATTTCATCCTTCATTGTATATTGAATTCATTCAATTTTGGACCAAATAAGTTGACTACTTGACACAACATGGCAGAAGATAACGACTATGTTCAATTTATAACAAGTTATAGTCTCAAAAAAGTTCACCTGTGAAAAGTAGCACGATGATGAAAAGGTTCTTTTTTTTTGTTTATATTCAACGTTATTAAATTAGGCATATTGCGACACAATTCACTGCGTATATTAATACATTGGTGAAGATGCCGAGAGCAGAAGTACTAAGTAGAATGAATCTTTTCAGTGAAAGACTGAGTAAAGCCACTTTGAACCTCTACCTGTTCAATTGTCAGCTCTATCAATAATCGATACCTCATATTTTCTATTTTCTAGTCTTTTATTGTGGCTTACATGCCAACAGATGTCATTTTTTTCAAAATGATTCAATCTATTCATAGTTTTGAATTTGATTGTTGGTCCTTCCTGATGAATTAACATAACGATAAATAAATCAAATATTTTCCTGTGACACTATCTTGTTCGACAGTGTCTACAAGAAAATTTCTACTTGCTCGGATAAGCACCTCTTCTTCATCCTGATAACAAGACAGTGATGATATGTCCATGCCGGAATATCGATATTTGGTCGATTTAGCAAGACTAATAATAAATAGAGTGTTCCCAAATGTTTCGGCTTTCTTTCGATTCTTGCTAGTCGATGAAAAAGCATCCCAAGTTTTAACGAGACCAATAGCTAATTTGTATGATTCAATAGTATCTTTATCGAGTTGAGCACCACGATAAAGTTTACCAGCATAGCCTAGATTGCTAAATGTGGACGAGCAATCACAATGAAAAAGTAGCCAACAGAATGCACCGAGATTGTGTAATTTCGATAAGTCGTTTTCGCGTAATGTTATATTCACTAGTCGATAAAGAAAACTCTCACGAGTATAGATCGATACGACACGCTTTTCAATTTCTTCGTTTGATTTATTCTTGAGTAATTGAAGCTCGTCTGCTATCCATTTAGCTTCAATTGGTTCCCCACGGTTAATACCTTCTTTGATAATACCATCTGCTGCTTGTTCTAACAATTCATTCATCGATAAACGTCGATTTTGTCTCTTCCATTCGTTGATAAATCGACGATCATTCGATGTCCAATCACTGAACGATTTGGCAAGTTTTTGAGGTGCAGAGAAACGTTCTGGACGAAGAGCAGTATAGTCGGACGAAAAGTCGACACATCGTTTGATTGGCATTCGAGAAGAAGAGTCTTGCTTATTGATTCGAACATTTTCATCCAAATCGACTAAGCAACGATCGAGTTGTACTTTCTTTTCGTGATTTATGAAGGCTTTTTCAATAATTTCTTTTTCAATGTCACCAAATTGCAACCAAGAAAAGTTGGACCCATTTTCAACTTTATAGATCCAGGTGACTTGTCCATTTGTCAAAACATTAGATTTAGCAACTGTCGAAGTTGATAGCGGTCGATTGTGAGCAACGAACTCGGTTGAACTTTGTGTCAAACATTTTTTCTCCATCGTAGAATGTTTACAAGTAATTTTTTCTTCGACAGTATCGAGCCACGTGAAAAACGACAAAAAAGAATTGCGACTTAAGCTCGCCATAATGCTTTTCTTTTCTTCAACTGTCAACGAATCAGAATATTTTCTTTCATATTTTACACTGTTGAAAAAGAAACATTTTCAACATCGATCAGAAAAGAACGTAAATGTTTATGAATATTGAGTAAAGTTTTGTGCTGTTAATATATTTCTCAAATATAAGGAAATCACTAGAATATTCTTGTTTATCAAATGAGAGTAGTCCTCCTCTATGTTCTTCCATTTTTGAACTTTATTTTTGTTTCTGTTACAGTGATGTCGCCTGTATACACACATTCTCTATATCAGTATTATCCTCTATCCTCTTTCATCTCTGTTTGATCTTGTATTCGTTGTTTTCGTTCTTCTCGTTCTTTTCATGATATATGTATTCTTTTATATCGTTATAAAAACAGTTGTTAATTTTACGTTACGAAATAAAGTAGTCCACGTACATCAAGGACGTACGTATACATATATCTCTATCGAACCACACATAGAGAGAAGAGAGAACGTTAACAGTTTCGATTAAGCAAAAAGTTATTTTTTGCAGAAATTTAGGCAAATGTTTTGGTTCGAACTATTCCAGATTTATTAAACAAGAACAGAACATAAAAGAAAAGTCTCTCTAGACGCGTCGATATTACTCATTCTGAAATTTCATTGATCTTTTTTATGCGTCTTGTCACATGCAGCAATGGGCAAAAGTCTCCCTCTTTACAAGTTTTATCAAATTAAGTGATCAAATGAAAACGTTTTTATTACATACAGACTTATAGTATACTCTGATCATTAACATACTATGAAGTCGCACTGATTTTCATCAACTTCAAAAATTTGTTGACCAACTCTGAAAGTAGGATCTACCATTCGTGTTTTATTGAAGAAGTTAATGATTAATAAGTTGTGAGCTTTTATCTTTGTAAATTCATAATGAGGAATTGCAAAACATTTTTGATGGGCGCAAGATCAGGTGACATCGGTCACCAATCAATTTTGGGAAAACATTAATCATTCTTCAGTTGACTGTTAGTTTTGACGTATGTTTAGATTTGTTGTCTTCGTGCCGTTTGCTCAATATCGAAAATGCAAGCAAATTGTTTTCCTAGTTATTGGCAAGAAATCAAATTTATAAATGTTACTCATAAATTTTACGTCTATGTTTTGTCTGAAACTGGAGACGGGATCGAAGCCTCAACTTGACAAACAATCCCAAATATTGACTTTGATTGGATGCTTGACGATTCCCACCACCTTTCTTTTTTCTCGTAAATTCCAAACTAGTCCATTACCGGAATTTAGACTAGTGGTAGTCTCGTTAGAGGAGATCATTGAATGACAATTCAGAGGCTTGTGATCTTGTATCTATATTAAACAATTCTCTTGATAGCTTTCCTGGAGTAATGGGTTCGGCATAGACCGATTGTTTTTGTGACAACCGTCTGTTGTTCAACGACTAAAGTAATTTGTTAATCCATCTTTTGAATTGCTGCATGTGATCGATCGCGTCAGGTTGAACCAATCAAATCTTTTGACTGTTTGTTGAAGAAAAATGTATGGTTATTTACTTTTTGAATGATTTTAAGATAGTGAAGAATCATACATCCTGATTGTTTTTTTCTAAATAAAAATCCGACATATTTGAATTTTCATTTGAAACTTTCCAAAGTATATACTAAACACTATAAACACCAAGTTAGTAAAAATAATAAAATCTTTGTTATTCAATAATTGAAATGTACAGAGAACGAAAAAATTTATACCTGCTTGTTGAATAATTTTCGAACTGTCTCTATGTGTCCGTTTTCGTAACATTTTATCTTAGGCGTTTTACTCAAAGTGATACCAGAAAAATTTACTCTATGTCAATCAATGAACAGAACTGTGTATGGCATTTTTTGATGAATTGTCCGTTTTTTTAAGTTGAATTCCATATTTTTCTCTTAATTCATGTAATAATGAACGATTGAAAGGACAATTAATATTTCGGCCATTATCAACAAAACCTCCTAATTGCCATTGACGATGTTCATGAACAAAATCTTCTACCCATAAATCTAAACAATTAAAATTTCTATCTGTTGTTCTTGTTGTAACTGAAGAACAAAATTCTTTATCTTTTTCACACATTTCAACAAATAATTGTCCATCAGGTGCTAGATTATCACGAGCATTTACTGGTAATGAAAAACNTGATAAATAATATATTAATATTACATACTGATTGAAGATTGGAATCAATGTTCACTTAAGGGTACCCCCCCCCCCACTCCTCTTTTTCGATCAAAAACTCGATTTCGAGTTGAGCATAAGATACCATAGCCTCAAGTGTTGTGTACAATTAGACACATTAAGGGGCTCTAAATACCTTACTATTACAGAGTTACTGAATTAAAAGAAATTTTTTTTTCATAGTAATCGTAAGGAAATTATTTTCTTTTTCTTAGCGTATCTCAAAATCACGATTTTCTCGATCTTGATACATTACGACCCTCCTTAAATTATGTCTGATCGGACTGAAATTTTTACCACTAATACTTGGAAGTGTTCTCCAGAGGTCAAATCGAGCGTTTTCATTTTTGACATTCCTATCCGAAGTTACAGGGGTCTGAAAGCCAGGACCCGAAGCACAAACTCAAATCTTGGCGTATTTTTCTTACAAAAAAAAAGGAAGTGAGATCTTTGGAAATCCTTAAATTTACCTCTGAGGAATAGTGTTAAGTATCTATAAACAAAATTTCAGCTCAATCGGACAAAATTTAAGGGGGGTCGTAATGTATCAGGATGCGGACCTCTGGAAAATCAGAGTTTTTCTGAAAACCCCAAAAAAACTTAGTTTAAATTTTTTTTCCTCGAACACATATCTCGTTATTTTTGATGCTCTATCTGTGCTGAAAATTTGAGCTTGATCGGTCGTACCGTCTTCGAGACTCAGAAAGTGCCAAAAAAGGGGGGGGGGGTACCCTTAAGCAATTCAGTTTTTTACATTGAGATTTGGGTAGTATAGACTAAAATTTATTTATAATCAAATGTATCACCAGTATAGTTATTAACTTTAAGGTACTTTAGTTGAATACGGTTGTCTGCAAACAAATAATTCAAAAACTAACAGTTATTGAATAGACTTCGGTGTTTTTTATATTTGTTTCAAAAAATGCCTATATGTCTTTTTCCAAAAAGAAATACGTTCTTAAGCTCACAATAGCAACTTCAGATAAAGAAAGAAAGTAAAACAGCGAAGAGATCTTTTAATTAACATACAACAAGATTTACTCGATATATGTTCCTATTTTATAAAGATCAAATCATGTGCCATTCATATGGATGTGCACTCTTCAATTAAGTTCTATGAAGATGAGAAAGTTTTTTAATACTATTCTGTAAAAGAGTATTGAAGCAACTCCATTTTATATTTTCAATAAAGAAATGCATTTTCAAGAGACTTCTATTTCCTAATAGCTATTTCCAGGGACTTTTCTAACTCGAACTAGACATATTGCTATAATAACGATAGCAGAATATTGTTCGCATTAAATTTAGATATGATTATGAACATAAACAATAAAAACAAAAGCAATAAAGTATAGAAATTATTTGAAAAAAGATTGTCAGAGAGAAATCTTTTAATATATCGAACGTTTTATTTAGAGTATTCGATTCTCTTGACAATCATAACATTTTTTTCTCGATGTAGAAAGTACAATGCAATGTAAAATAGTGCTATCTACCAAATGACAATGTTTTTGAAGCAATTACACTGATGAAATATTCAAGAGATGTTTATAAAAGATTCGCCTGTTTTCATGAAATTAATCGAAAAAAACGAATCAATATTTATTTTGAAGCAGAATATAGAATATAAACTTACTGCTGATTATTGGTAAGATGGTTTGTGTCAACCGTGTTTTATAAGTTCTTTTTAGAGCACAAATGTTCGTTTTTCCTCGCACAAAAAAATGAAAACTTTTTTAATGTTTTTCTGTTTGTCAAGGTGAAAGAGAGAAGAAGAAAAAACGTGAGTTTGTTTTGTATTACTTTACAATGATTCATTGCTTGTATTTTGTATTTACACGTTGACAAATCTTTCTTTTCGTTGTAACTTGCAATAGTATTAGATCATCATAGAATCAAAATAGCAAATAATTCTTTTGTTACAAAAACTATTATCTATTACAGCAGGTAAATCAATAATGATGAATAAAAGCAATTTTATTTCGAGAGTTTGACATTCTTTCGGAAGACGCCAAAGGAAAAGTGACAAAAATTGAAGTGGGTGTGGATGTGTGCATGGGTGTGGAATACCGGTGTGCGTGTGAGGTGTGGGAGTTGACTGTGAGTGTGAGTGTGAATATGGGTGGGAAGAAGATATACGCCAACACTCACAGCTATCTACCTTCACAGCCATCCCTTCGATGCCGAAGGTATCTTCTTCGGACGATTATAGAAAAACCAACTACTGTTTTTTCAAGCAAGTATATACACAGACACTTTTCGTTCTGCTCTCGATTTTTCTATTTTTTTCTTGTTCGTTCTTGATAGTGGATTGGCAAGGCAATGGTGGGCTGGAATGGCTAGCAGTTTCGTTCTTCTGCCGACCCACTATCAAGAACGAGCAAGAGAAGCATAGAAAACTCGAGACAAGAACGAAAAGGGTCTATATATATACTTGTTTGAAAAAACAGTAGTTTGTTGTGCTATAATCGTCCGAAGAAGATTTTCTCGGCATCGAAACGTCACATAAACAAGAAATAAAAAGAAAGGAAGAGCAAAACAAAATTTTCAATCAAAATGATCTTCCATTTGAACCGAAAACAAATGCTTACAGCTTTGATAGTAGACCGTAATCAATCTATTTCCTCATACTTTTCTACAATAGATATTATCAATTACAGTTTTTTGTGTTGACGGTCGACAATGAAAACATACAAAAATCTGACTATTGTTCTCCTCTTTTTCTAACTACAAAAGTGAGTGCAAGACCAAGTTCTTCTAGTCCGTCCATCGTTTTCAGAGTAGTACTTTCCACGTGCCATTTGCCACCTGTAACTTCATCCCACATACGCGTAAAGCTTTCTAGAGAATACCACATCATAGTTCCCTTAAATGATAAAGGTTTTGGAAGTTCTGTTGGTATCAACGCACCACTCTTCCATCCGATGATAGCACGTTTGCATAGGCGAGTGAGACGTCTACACACGTCTCTTTGTGTCTCGGCATCAAAGATGTGGAAGAATGCGCCAACATTAACATATTCCGCTGGTTCTATCGCATCCAGAAATTGATCATCAAATATATCACCCGAATTAAATACTTTATTTTGTTGCATTATTTCTCCATCACGAAATAGTTCATAACCTTGCTCGATGAAGAAAGGATCAAGATCGTAGCCACGTATTCGATCAATAAGTACTCCATCGTAGACGAGTTACCGTACATCTTGACCAAGACAACATGCGAAGTCAATCACGGTTACGCCTTCATTTTTACATTTTTCAATAATTTCTTTGTAAATAGGATTTTTTTTGAATGGAAAAATGAAGAAAAGCGCAACCACCGAGACACGGATAATTGCAGTTTTGCCAAGCACGGTCACGCACGATCAATAAGTGATCACGCAATTTTTCGACCGGAATCGAAGTGTAATTGGCAAAGAAAGTTTCGATATAGTCATTAATTGGCGGTTCATTCACGTAATATAATGCTGTTTTGTTGACAGATTCTTGTTCAGACATCTTCAAAAAGATGTATTAAACTAGTACTACAGTTTATTTTCTCAAAGAAAAAGAACACATATAATTAACTAACTCACCTTTACCGGAGAATCTATCCTTTTTAAAAAGAATCGTTTGTGAAGGTCGAAGTATCGATCAAAAAAAAACATTCACATGGTGGAAAAAGTGACAGGAAGAAAGCAATATATGTCGGTATACTCTCATGTGCGCAGAATAGGAGAAAAAGTGATATAAGGTGTCTACAAGCACACACTGTGAATAGACCTCAAGAAGAAAAGACAAATAGTCGCTCACATTTTATCTGCATACTATAGTTACAGTTACTCATTCAAAAAGAAAAAGAATGTGAATATTTTTTGAGCAATATTTCATAGGAAAAATACAATGAGTTACGGCTTTCATCGTTCGGAAAAGTCTATGATTCTACATAATAGCATGCGATATTCATTGTTGTGCTAATCCATCGTATCTCCACCAAAATAAGACACAAGGTCTCTGAAATCGGTCCATTTGTCGTGTATCTTTTAGACCTCAACGAGTTATAACTACAGCAAAAAAAAGCTTGTTAGCGCAGCCCCTTTGGGGCTGAAATGTGGAACTCACATATCTTCTTTAATTTATTATACTAATGACAAAATACAGTGTTTTAATTCTTTAAAAGACGAGGGTTCGTTTCTAATGATAGTCGATTGTC
>CAJNSZ010000225.1:67103-84513 GCA_905329745.1 Rotaria sp. Silwood2
TATATTCGAGTAAATGTCTTTTTTAAATATTCTAATCAATGATTTTGTTTTTTTACTAATCGACTTATAGAAGTAGTGCGTCCAAAACCAGTATCAGACAAGGCAACATCTGGTAAATTTTTTCATATCGTGATCAATAGGTTTTTTAATGAATAAATTATATATATAATACTTAAACTACCAGCAATAAGGAAGTTTTTTACAAGTAAATATATTTGTTGTGTTAGTTTTACTTTAATATTAGCTTGATTATTATTTTCAATATGAATAGCAAGAGCCACTTCAACTAAAGGGTTAGGTAAATATTCGATACAATTTAATCGAAATTTATTTTCAAATAAGATACATTTAGGTAAAATGAATATGGAAATCGCATTTCGAAGACCAAGTTTCTCAACAGAAGGAATAGACTTGATGACTTTGCAAGCAATTCTCAAAGAAGCTGAAGTTGATTTCTCAATGATAATTGGTGAAAAAATAGATGTAATATATAATTTATATTTAAATTTGTTTTCTTTGAATGTCTTTTGTTTGACAAAATGAAATGAATATTTAATTAGCAAATAGTTGTCTTTCGTTATTATGCTATACTTGTTAATTAGACATATGAAAAATAAGAAAAAATATAATATAAGTATGAGTTTTGACTCAATATCTATGTTACTTATTATTTTGATTAAATACATTCTATCTTAAATGAATTTAATTAAACTTTTAAGTTAGTCTTATTTTTTTTAATTTTTCAAGACAAGGTTATATGCTCGTATTAAGTCAACAACAGAATTATTAAACAAAAAAAACTCACTATGAACTCCATGCCTTGGTAATCGTAAGCGACGTTTGTAGATTTTTTCAGAAGTTTATTCCAGATCTATTAATAATATTCCTAAGTGCGGCTCACCAATTGAACATATATTTTGCTTATAAACCAGTCTTATAAATCTTATAATGGTTTGAAAATTTCACCGTAAAATAATATCTTCTTTTTCAGATATTCAATATTCATATGATCCATTTTATAATTTCTTTGAGAAATAATCATAAAAAAAAACAGGAAGTTTTTTCTGAGGGAGCTCTAGAGTACGGCTAAATCTCGTATATAATCATAGGATATAATACCAATCTTTCAAATAGATTAGTTTTGATATAATTTTTTCCTGTATGTACTTTTCTTTATATTCGTTTTATACGTTCTTCCAGTACATCTCTTTATTATAAGCTCTTTTCCCTACATATACTCTTTGAAGAATCAATCACAAGTCTTATGATCTTTGAAAAGCAAAAAAACTAAAATATCAGTTCAGTGACAAATTTACAAAACATTAGCCCAAGTAAACCATCTTTTATATCATTGTCGCGCTCTTCGCAGAACCGCGATCAATGCTCGTCTCTACGTATACAATAAGAGATACCTTTATCTCACGTTTCGAAAGTACTAAAAAGGAAGAATCACGAGTCGAAACAATTTATTTAGCATCTCTATCATTGATCTAGCACCCTGGATTCTATCAATAGTACTTAAAAACCTAGAAGTAATATTGTGGGAATACTGAAAGGACGTATAAAATGAACGTAATCAAGCATCATATAAAAAAGAGTGTAAAGAAAGAACGTAAATTTAAAATATAAAAGAAGAATGTAGAAATTTGTTTTTATTGTTTTCAAGAGAAATGATAAATAGGATGGACTGTTAATATTCAAAACGAAAATCATCTAAACTGTCGTCAGAATAGAAGGTCACACCTTATATTTGAATTATCTGTTGAAAATCAAAGTTCAGTTTATGCAAAACAAATTAAAATTGATGAAAAATTAATGAATATTTCTCGTTCAAATAATGCAAAAACTGACAAGAGAAGTATGTTTTATTACTAAGTTATGTTCAACCACCAAGAAAAATAGATGGCAGGTCTCTATTCCAAAATTTCATTAATTACACGAAAAACCATTAAGCAGAATCATAAAGAAGAACTTCGACTATTTTTGAACATCCGAAAATCTTTATTGAACCTTTTCTCACTGAAATACACTTGTGAATAGTCAAGAAATGGCACTTTTTTATTTTTATGCCGATAACATCGACACATCCACACCCTCAAATTCTAAGTTTGAAAACAGATTCCTATTATCGATATACATCAAAGTATGTTGATGTCTAATCTATATACCATGAATGTTCATCACAGATTTATTAACCAGTTGAATATATGATTAGATTTCATAGAAATGTTTAAGTAAGAAAAATATATTACGGAATATAAAAGAGAAATAAAAATCAAATGCAAAAGTAAATAAAAAAGTTTTTTTGTATTTAAACTATTTAGCACGTAGTATTATCAGGCTAGAAAAAAATCTGTGAATTATAAATTTGGACCTTAATAGGGCCGTACTAAAACGTTTTCCCTTTTCTAATACTCTTCAGCTCTGATTAATTTAATTTGTTTTGATTATAATTCAAAAATTGAATTGATTTTTGAATTCTAGAAAATAAACATTTTTCGTCTAGCTTATTTCTCAGTTGATTAAATTGAGCAAAAACTATTGAATTAACCATCTTTTTATGTTATATTTTGAGGATAAGGATGATTCAATACCACCACAATTAAAGCTAACAGGCAAAGCTTCACATCCACAAAGTAGACGACATGATAAAGATTGGAGAGGAACATATTTTTTTTCATGAAGACTCATCAGACATTGTTGCACATGTTGAAAATGATATTCATGATTGTTTTATTTCATATGTATCAGAAGATATTGATGTATATTTATCAAGACTTTACGAGATGAGTAAAGCAGCTGATCAAATTCTTCATGATCGATATTCTCAAATATCAACTATGGAACAAACAAATATTAATAAATTAACTCGAGAACGACAAAAATATTATTGAGAAAATAATAGAAGAAGGTCATTCACAGATGCATCAATGTGGAAAATATTATAAAGAAATTATTGACGAATTTATTGCCAAATTAGAAACTGAGCTGTCAAAACATTTAGATGATTTACAAAAGAAAATGGAAGAAAGCAAAGAACAAGTTTTCGAAAGTTCACAGGACATTATTAAAAATTTATCCATAAAAGCAGAAAATGCTAAAAGAGAATTTCTTCGTCGATTAGAATCTGTTACTCAGAAAAGACGTCAACAAGTCTTAGATCAAATAATAAAGATTTCTATAAATAAAACACATCAATCTCTTGGTTATGAATAATTAAGAGAACTTAATCTTAAAATGTATTCAACTGTTGGTATCAAGCCAGGTGAGCCAGGTTGTGATAATATACCTGAAAGAGATAAATACATCAAAGATATTGAAAATGCTAAACAATATGAAGTACCTAAAAAAGAATTTTATAGTGCAACTGATCTTAATTCAAAATTCAAAAAGCGTAAGCAAAATTAATAAATAATCATCAATTAAAATTATTCGAGAGAACCTAAAGAACGTTTTCTATATATTTTTATTTGTATTCTATTCAATTACTTTAGCTTAGGAAAAAAAACATAACTTAGTTGTATAACCTATTCAATTTTTGATTGAAATAAATAAAAATGGAAATAATCAAATTGTAACTATTGAATATTTTATATTTTGAATATTTGAAGAAATGAAACAATCTATAATAGAATATTATAAAACAGTAATTTGATTATAATAAAACGAACGTTGTTTTTTTAAATTTAACTTATTTGTATATTCAACAAGGCAATAATCAATATAAATTCAAACTGAAGCTTTTGTTCAAACATGCAATCGAATAATCAGAGATGGAAAGAGGAAAGACAATAATGATTAAGTAAATTTCTCTAGTAAATAGAATTTGTAAAGCTTTTGATGATGATACAATTAAAATAATTTACGACATAAAGATTAAAAATTCATAAAAACAACTATTTTATTTTTACAAAAATTTTCCATAGTTTTATTTATTAAATAAAGGCTAACAAATAGAATCAAAAATTACATTGTGCGATAAAGTATTAGATAGTACTAAACTAGACTTCAGTTAAAAGAAAAATTTCATGTCAGTTATGTTCTCATAAGTTACCGATGGCACAAAAATTCACTACTTTCTCACTTTTTCTAATATTTTCAAAGGTTCTTCCATTTGTATTTTTTATTCAATACTCTTATGAAAGAGTTTACAATGTGGTCGTCGAGAAAAAGCTTTACCTATTTAATTCTATTCTCACAAATAAAAGCTATCGATAAGTCAAATTTCGATTTTATTTATTCGTATCTCTTACATAAAGGTGTTACGATAGAATATCTCACATTAGGATGTGGGTGGGCGTGGATTTCCTGCTCATCGATGCACTCTCATATGTATAGATTCTTTGGCTCGCTATCATCCTTTGTCTTATATCTGTAGAAATGATCGTGTTTACTTATATAATTTAATAGTAGTAGTCATCAATATGACAGCATCGGGTCTCATAAGTAAGAACATCACATATATTTTCGACATTGAATATATTCATTCCATCCCTTATCATTGTCACTGACTTCTGTCTTTTTAAAGGTAAGTGATGCCCAGTTAGTGTTTATCAACTGGCATTACAAAAGTCACTTCAATCATTATCAAATACAGGCATGAGAGAAAAATATCAACTGCAATCGAGATAAATCAATATTACTACATACAAATCTGCACTTACTTTTTGTAATTTTCTTAGTAGAATGTATTGCGTATGGTTAAACACATTCCTAACAGAAAAAAAATATCGATATAGTATTTCTAGGGTATATTCAGCAATAACTACAATAACTTGGTATGTTCTGATTCTTATTACTCCATCATATTCAATGCTCATAAGTATTACTTTATTTGATACTTAAGATTTGAGCGTCTGATTCCATTTTTCTTTTCAGAAAAGATCATCATCTTGAGTTTTATAGTCGTATAAACGAATAGCTTAATCTAAAAATAAAAATTTATAATGAATAATACCTAATTTCTTTTCAGATCTTTTCGACAAAAAATAAGTCATGAACAAGTTAGCATTTGTTGTGACTCTTTTATGCTATTATTTCATTGATATTGCTTTAAGTGAAAGGCAATTTCAATTTCCAACTAAGGCATGTGGACAAAATTTTAAATCAGATGAATGTTTGGAGGCTCTGGTAGAAGAAATTCATGATCTTAGAAATCAGATGGGGACAAACATCAATATTTGCGGTAAACAATGTGTGAGCTCAGTACGAAACCTTAAGAAATATAGAGCCACATTTATATGTTTATCAGACCCATGGAAAGAAACCGGTGGGGAAGCTTTTGTCTTAGGTGAAAGTAGCGCCATTCATAGTTCTATTTCGAGTTGGCTGTGGCATCTTAAATCAGCTGGCAAATTCAAAATTGGTGATTTTAAATGTTAAAAATGGAAATGATCACATGATCTATCACTAATGAAAAAAAATGAAAACTTTTCATGAAAAGATTCATGTTGTAATATTTCAAAAGATATCTTTCGACTTGTATTTTATGGAGTTCAAGTGTTTACTTTAATAGAAATACTCGAGTCTTTATATTAAAGTGTATCATCCTTTAAGTTTCTACTAAATGTGGTGAAATCATGTTTGCAAGAATAATGAAATTTTGAAGAAAACCATTGAAAAATAATGCGCACGTAAAATTTAAACATGAAAAGATTTCCAAGGTCTGCTGCTCATTTCTCTAGAAAATTGCTAGTTCTCAGTACTATAAATGATTTTCATCAGTTTTTGGAAACATATAATACGTGAGCAATTCAAGAATGGTGTAAGTTATGTGTTTACTTACAATCCATACACTGTTTTTAATAAAAATAACAATTCTAATGTCTTGAAGAGAAAAGAAATGTGGCTTCGCATGGTTCACTATTTTAGACAATCACAAATTCGTGATGTATATGCACGGATTCACCTAAGAAACGCTTTGAAAAATAGAACAATGTTCTCTTTCACTGAATTGTGTGAGTGTGGGATGTGGAGACGAGGTGTGAGTATAGATGTTATTGTTTTCTTCAGTTACATCCACACGCACACTCCACATTTGCAAGACGATATAACATTTCTAGCTTTTTTTCATGACTGAAAGTGTAATGCAGTGCATTAAATTCTTATAATAAGTTTATAAATATAATCAACGAGTTCATGGAGTGTGGGTGTGAGTACCGGCGAGGATGTGTGAGATTGTGCTTCTGATTATACTCACATTCACAACCCACATCCCACACTATAGAAATAAACAAGCATTCGATGATTTATTTGAACATGAGTTTATGAGAACAATGTTTCATTTTTTTTTGTTTTTTAAGAGAGATATTTATGTTATGAGACAGATGGTATGGGAAGAGCGAATATGTTCAGTGTAATGTGGTTCTTGAATGAGTTCATAAGCAGACTATCCAATTGGCAGATGCACTCTATACAACCGTGTTTCACCATATAACGAATCTTATATACATTGCGGATTATGTAATATTTTCTGCAGATAAACTGAGCCGAAGATTTTGTCCATTCCTATTAGAAATGCATTAACTAATAGTCATCAAGGGTGTGGGTGTGGGTGATGTTGTTCCTTCCTTCACGCCGACATCGACATCCACACCCACACCCTATTTTATATACTTTTTATGTGGTATACAAAGTGTTTTCGGTTAACATCTTAATTTTTCATGTTTTCTAAAAGAACAACGTAAGATGATGATGAACAATAAGAAATAAGAGATGGTGTGATCTGTCGAAGGTCAAAGTACAATGGCATATACAGATAATAATGCTTTTTAAGTAATATTTCAAGAATAAAATCAAGAACAACTGAGTTGCATTAACATCTCTACTAATAATGAAAGTAATCCAATGAATCTTTTTGTCTGCCAGTGAATATATAATAGTCTAATCAAAAAGATGACAAATTAAAAAAGTTTATTTCAAAATAGTAAGGCTTTTGTAAACATGCTATTTACATAAGTTTTAATGAATTACTCTTTTTTTTCGACATGCTGCTAATTTAAAGAATTACAACGAAACAGCTGAGATTTGTTTTTTTTCTATGAACACAACATTCATCATATCTTCAATACACAATAAAACGAAAGATTTTGATTAAGAATAAATGAATTTATCGAGAAAACCGATCGAGTCTATCTGTACCCAGACTCAGATATCTTCCAGACTGATTTAAGCATCTGGATGAATTGCAGAACTCTAATCAAAAGAATTTATTCCTTTAACAAATCTATTTCTTGAAAGCACAGAATATGCTCTATCTGAGCTTAAAAATTTATCGTGAAATGCCAAAAAAGTAAGTTCTAAACCTATTTACTCTTTATGAGTCTCATTCAAGTAATCGATTTAGATCATTACGAATTTCAATGAACTGAGATTTCATCAGATCTAAATGCAATTGTGATGATGATTCTTATGTTCTGTTAATCAAATCTGCTGCACGATTGATAACTTTATCCATGATTATTTCAATATCGGATGATGAACAAATTAGAAAAACCAAGAATTCTTTCTTCTATCTTTTTTTTTGATACTTTTTTTCATATTTGATATTTATTTCAGGGAAATAAGAAAAATAAAAAGCATAAGATGTATAATTGATATTTTCATAATTGTTGACTCTTGTTTTCTAATTATGAAAATATTTATCAGAGAGAAAGAAACGACAAACATGGTTCAATAAAAAGAAAAAAAAGAGATCTTTTCAGTAATGAATAGTTCCTGCAGATGAAATCTTGTTTGTATCAGAGAAAAGCGATCTACAAGTCGAATCTTTGTTATCAGAATCAGAAACGATGTGATTAGAAACGAGAGAATTGAAAGAAAAATAACAACTGAGAAAACTTTTTACCAAGATATACTGATGGCAATGTCATTATAGTGAATGGTGTTTATAAATGCATCTCTTCATCAGTCTTTCCCACGAAGACACACATATTTTGAAATTTTTTTAGTCACTTTTTTTGATTTCTTCTTTTGTCGGTTAAATAGTAACAATAAATTGTACATTAGTCATGAATTGCTGTGACAACTCGAACGTATTGCTGATCAAGAATATATCACAGGATGTAAAATACCAATCTCCATAAGATGGAGGAAAATGAATATGATAAAGTAACGAAGTCCATATTGTTCCAATGGCAGATATGCACGAATCGCTGGGACAAACAAGTTTTCTTTGATGAAATACCAAATGCATTCGCGCATCGGAGTTATGACCTCTCAATGTCTATTCAGTGGAAATGAACTCACGCGTAACAAGTGCAGATTATGAAAAAAGCGAACGAGGACACATGTTTATTTTTCTATAGTTTGCTGTTGTTAGTCTCTCGACCTGAAATTGCTATGAACAAGACGAATTTATCGAATAATAGTTGTGTCCGTCGGCAGAACACGGCCACTACACTCATCGAATATTTTAATGAAGCGAACAGGACGGTTATTGTTTTCAATCGTCCATATATATACTTCAGTGAAATTGAGAAATAGCAGTCACATAATCAGAAAAAAACTATGTCGGATTATCTGACAACATTACCTGTGGAATTAATTCATAACATTCTAGACAATGTTCCGTCACTTGATATCCTCTCATCTATATGTTTCGTCAACAAACGCCTTCGTTCGGCTTCTCTGACTTATTCTCGTTTTCAATTGAACTTTAGTTGTATGGACACATCGATGAACAAGAGTCAGTTTGATTCTATCTGTACTCAATTGCTTCATTCGACCTCTCAAATTGTATCATTGATATTGTTCGATAAAGACGATGCGATGAGGTATATGAAAAATGCTATTTTCTTCTCGCGATTCAGCATAATCGATACAACATTTCCAAACCTTCGTTCACTAAATTTGACATCTATAAGCTATAAGACATGGGGCTTATTCAAAACTCGACTTCCACCACGTATCGTGACGCTCTCCATTTGTTTCTCTTATTCTAATATATCATCGCGTTTATTGGTGACATCTACTACTCTTAGCGAACTACTCTTTCTTTCGCCGTTACTCAAACGTCTCTCTGTCAAAATGCCGAACGTTATGGATGGCGATGTGAAAATTCGTCCGCCGAATTCATTAATATCATCTTCTGTTCAATATCTCCATTCAGAAACCGTATCAATCGATTTATTGAGTCTTCTGGCCGTTGCACCTATGCTTCACACTCTTGAAGCCAAATTCAAAACTCCAGACTTAAAATTAGGTAGAATTCATCCTCATCTTTTGTATTTACAACGATTGCAGATCGAACTGTGCGCTATTACTTGGACAGAAATGGTAACTTTACTTTCGTCATTTCCACGTCTTACTTATTTGGCAGTGTTTGCTGATGATGTGGATGATGATATGGCTGATGGTTTTGCCTGGGCACAATCGTTACAACATATCAAACATTTCGAGTTTGAACTTCAATTTTCTGATGATGCTTTCCAACAACAACCATTCAACCTTGATTCATTTCGCACGAAATTTTGGCTGGAAGAGAAAAAATGGTTTGTTACATACGATCGACGCTTTAAAGCTGATGGATGTTTAATGCACTATTCGAGTAACTTTTCAATTATTTGCTATCCATCACCTCAGAGGATTCGAACGGTAATATCAGAATCAAATGTATCAGAGTCAACATTTTTTTCTTATGTTCATTCTTTAATAATTAATGATCAATATCTGAAATGTCAGCACTTACACCCGTACACTAATATCAAAAAGTTGTACTTGTCACAAGTTACTACTACATTTCCTTCGACGCTCAAAGATCTCACAGCTGGTCTTGATACATCACAAATTACGATATGTAGCATTGGTCGCGAGTGGAATAAAAATTTGCCTTACGAACACATCGAATTTTTACGCAGTTTACCTCGTTTATGTCGGCTCGAAGTGTCTGGTATTAGTCTCAGTTGTCTTTTTCTTTATCAGTGGCCTCATATTATTCATTTGAAAACTGAATATGATTACGAGCATAGGATTCATGTATTATCGTCAAATGATATCGATGCACTTTGTCATTCGTTTACTCATATCGAACGACTTGACATTCACTCGTCATCTATTCCTGATCTAACACAAGTTATTAATAGAATGAAAATGACATTAAGAGAAATACGCATTAGACAACCACGCAACGTCAACAATGAACAATTTATAACTCGTGAATGGATCAAACGAAATACAGATGTACAAAATTTTTACTACACATGTGATGATGGGAATGTAGTCAGAATGTGGCTTTGATACCTCTGTCATTAGGACATTTCACACATTGATTTTTCTTTTTATTTTATCTATAACATTCATTTTGTAAGAAAAGGCAAATCTTTATAAATATACTCCTACATTAGCTTATTACATAGGCTGAAATATCAAAAATTTCAGATTCCCGGTTGGTATAAGCAATACTGACAAACATAAAATCGATCAAAATAGTTTCTTTAATCAAACCAGATCGGAATGATTTCTTTGAATGGAAAGTTTATAAGTACTTTAATAAAAATCGGTTTTCTTTTGCATGATAGTCCACTCATATTCAAAATATTTTCTTTCAGCTCAGCTCTTAAAGATTTCTAAACAAATAGAAGCAAATGCTCTCACTCGTAACAGGAATCTCCAAATAGGAAGTAAATCAAAACGACAGATCTTATCTTTGTATTTTTAAAGACTCTTTTCAGAATACATGGACAAATCAGAAGGCACAATAATTACAAGAGAGTCATAAGATTTTGAAAGTTTTTTGAGTTAAATCTATCATCTTTTTCTGATATTTTGGTGTCTACGGTTTATTAAAAAATAAAGCATAAACAGTCAACATTATATTGATACAACAGAAAAAACAAAACTATTTAATCCTTGAAAGCAAGAGTTTTTGTTCGGGGTGTTGAACAAGTGATATCTTGTATAGAATAAATATCTCCATGTTAATTGAATATGGGAAATCAATTCAGTCTTATTCGTGCATTCCAAATGAATCAGAGATTCTCATCCGTCCCGCTACTCAATTTCTTGTCAAAAGTAAGTTTTCACCAGCTCAAGGCCTATATATTATTCATTTACAAGAAGTTGGGTGTGGGTGTGGATGTGGATGTGAGTTTTCTCTTCACATCCACGCGCACACCCACACCCACACCCGCATCCACCACACCGACACCCACGCCCCCACGCCCAACCAACTACCATCACATGTTTCACTTGAACTTCCAGAATCATCAGAGGAATTCAAAATCAATAGGATTTGAGAAACCACAAAGATTTTTTCAAAACTAGCTGCTTGAAAAACAGAGTGTCATGTATATCCTAGATACAAATCAATTGGCTATTCTCAACTCTTTGTTTTCGGCAATCAACCTTTGTCGAAAAGGAAATAATATTGAAATACTGTGCTTGTAAATAAACACAAACGCAGAATTAATTTTATTGACACATTTCGTGTAATTTATTGAAATAAAAGCATTCATCAGGGCTCTGTATCACAAAGAAACGCATAAAAGAGGGAATCAGAAAAGATTTTCAGAGCTTATCGTAAAATTTTGTTGAGCTTCTTGATAGTTAACATAAGTAAACGGTCAAAAAAGCAACACTTTCACGTTGAATAAATATAAAATTTTACTTGAATGCCATACCAAATCGGGCATACATCAATATCAGCAACTTGATATCGTTGTCTTCCATCAAGTTGTTATTCAAAATATAAATTCAGTAAATATTTAAAATCTTTTATAGTGAAAAATGGCAGTTATTAGTATAATAATTATTTGAATCGATTATTTCAAATAAATTTTGTATAATAGCTTGGAATGAGAGTTCGTCATGTACGATTACAAGCGTTTTTGTAACGGAATTCAAAACTTCATAGATGAAAATAATCAATTGAATTAAATACATTAATTTAATTAAGTATGCCAATTATAGATCATTTATGCATATTATAGTATAATATACATATTTCTTGAAATTGTTGTCTTAAAAGAATAGTTTAAATTATGACCTTGGTTTTGTATAAATTTCAAATGATTCGACATCTTTTTAAGCGAAACTACTCCTTCTATTTATGATACCATTGTATAAAGATCAATAACATCTAGCTACCATGCCGTGTCTGAACTCAACTACAAGTCTCATCAGATGGCTTTGTATCTCTAGTTCGATTCAAAGAGAAGGTAGAATACAATCAAAAGCTAATAAAACATACAAATCGATGGATAACAGACTGACCTGTATCTCTAAAATACAAATTGATTTGTTATTCACTAGTCTCACTTTTCAGCAATCATCTATCTTATTGAAATTGAATAAATTGCAATTATTGTTCTTTGTTCTCTAGACTGAAAGTTTAGGGTCTAGAAACCTAAATTCACCTGTGTCTGTCTGTCTATAACATAGTAACTTTTGGTAACTATGGCCTGAATGACCATAAATATGGTTCAAACGACCGATTGATAACTATCGTACAAACAGACATCTAGTAACTATGGTATATTCGCCACCCGATGACTATGGTAAAAGTGACCATATAGCAACGATGGTCAAAATGGCCATGGTAACTGTGGTAAAAACGACCATTTAACAACTATGGTCAAAATACCCATGGTAACTATGGTGCAAATGACCATTTAACAACTTTCGTCAAAATGACCATCCGTTAGCTACAGTTCAAAGAAACATGGAGAAGACTATAAGGATCATCTGATCACTATGATTTATATTAATCGACCAGTACTGGTTAAAAATGACTATCATCGTTAAATTATTTAGTATGATTGGATCATTGTTCAATGTTGTACCAACAAGCAGGTGCTTTAACAATAAATTAGAATTTTATAAGCGAGTGTGAACATAAAATAATGATAAACAAAAATCATATTCTTTAAATAATGTGATAGAATTTGTTCGAATAGAAATAGCGCTTAAACAAAATAATTATCAAAATTCATATTGTTGTTTACAATTTCGTTGTAATTCATGATTAAATATGAAAACACTTAATTTGAAAGAGGAGTAGCCGAACAGTCATACACGAAACAATCCACGATACCTGACGCAAACAGTTTTCGTATTTCCGTGGCATGTTTCTCTCGATTGGGTAGTGATATTAATACGCATACAGAAAAATGCTTATAATGACGCAGTTTGAACTCAAACAAACAATTATATCAAATGATTTAAAGAATATGATTTTTGTTTATCATAATATTATGTTCAAGCTCACTTATAAAATTCTAAGTTCTTAATAAAGCACCTACTTGTTGTTACAGCATTGAGCAATAAACCAATCACAGTAAATAATTAAACAATGATCGTTATTTTTAACCAATACTGGTCGAGCAATTTAAATCATAGAGACTAGGTGATTTTTATAATCTCTTCCACGAGTGTTTCAACCATAGTTATCAAATGACCACTATAACCAAGTCCTTCTGTTACACACAGCCAAACATAATGAATCCCTGTTCACAGCAATAAACAATTATATCCGCATCGCTATTCTGTCAGTCTAGGGCCAGGTGAATCGACTCTCGATAAACGTTACTTGTAGATTAACCTTATTGTAAAATAAATTCTAATATAATATAGTTGTTGTTTACGAAATATGCAGACTATATTATAAGCGCTAAAGAGAATAAATGTGTACATTTATGTGAATTTAAACAAATGTTTGAATCATTCAGAGCGTTATATATTCACCCTTATTTCTTCTTTTTCTTCTTCTCTAACTGGTATATTGTATAATATATATAAAAAAAGCGAAAAGTTTCATCTTGGTGTCGCTCTTTTTTCGTTTTTTTTCTGTTCTGTCTGTCAAGGAGAGAAAAAAACATGATGTAATGATATGTTTATAACAGAATAAAAACTATTGACTGTGTTTGACATTGAACAAATGTTGCTTTTCATCTTTGAATACAATCTTTTGTAATTCTTTGCGTTATATTATACGTAGTTACCAAATAAAAACTATTTCGAGATCAGAAATCAAACAAAGGATAAATTCTTTAGATAAATAATTATTTTCGACAATTTCATTAATCGGTCATACATAAACTAAATCCAGTTTCATTTTGAATAGAGTAATTCTTTAGAAGATTTTTTATTAATTTACTTCATATAAAATCTTCTCTAAAAGATCTTTGTTGATTAATATGAAAAAGGAAATTTCTTTGAAAACGATATATTACGGTCAGTCAAAAAGTCCTTGTAGTTGAATGAGTCATAGCTTGAGTTTTTTCCTATTGAGGATAGTTATCATGAGAATATCTATCATAGTGTTCGACACCAAAAAACAATAAATGATGCTCGTGAACCGAATCAGTATCTCTTTGATAAAATCATATGGCCTTGGCATTAGACGATAATTTCTCTTTCATATAACTTGTTTTTCCTTTGCGAGACGGACAAAATGAGGGTATTTAAAGATTTATCATTGCCATTAATATGTGGCTACTACAGCTGTGTTATCAACTATTTTCACGTCAGTTATAATGCATATATATCAACTGACAAAGTGAAGCATATATATGCACCGCTCAGATTATTTTTCATTCAGGAGACTTTTCCGTTCTGTCAAAGAAAAGTTCGCGTAAAGTGTCGCGGGAAATAATAAAAGATCCGATAGGAACCAGAAAAGTCCGCTTGATAAGAATAATGATAATCTATATCAAAGAGACAAGTTCTTATGCTTTCGGAAAGATCCTGTTATAAGTAGATAGAGTTCTCCCAACAATGTCGCTGGAAATAATGAAAGATTCCATAGAAAAAAGCTTGTCAGCGCAGCTCCTTTAGGGCTAAAATGTGGAACTCACATATCTTCTTCAGGATAATGATGCTAATATAAAATACGTACAGTGAATATCTAATAGACGATAGTTGTTTTCCAACAATAATCAATCGCCAGAAACGATCTCTCTTATTTCTATTCGAATCTCTAACAGAAATTTTATCTTTTATTGTTTTTCTGTGCGCTCTATTTTCTATTCGCTTGTTATTATTCGCCCATTATTTATTTTCTTGTTTTTATTTTGGTTTTTGTAATTTACTATTATCTTTATTTCTCTAATCATTGATTTAACGGAAAAAGCTAAATTAATCTGTTAATATCTTTATAACAACGCTTCATTATTGGCATTGTTTTGATCGAGGTACTTGTCGATTTTTCGTTTTTATTGTCGTACTTAACACATATATTCGTTTATATTCCCTGTCGCTTTAGTCCTCGACATCGACGTACACGTTCTCTATTTAATTTTGCGGGATGCGGCTGATGCGTCAATAAAAGTTTCGTTATCACGTTCATTACTAATGAACTAATAATAAGTATTGTTTCTTCTGCATTATTCAATTACTATTTATATTTTTCATTGTAATTTATGATCGTAAAATGTAACTAATATAAATAATTTGACAAATGTATAATGAATGATTGGACGCAACCAATTTCTATATTGTATCTGTCAGTATCAAGGACAACTTGCTGTAATGGAATAGGGGAGCCGGAAAACTTCGACTTCAGACTTACTCTCTATTTTCCTTCGTAAAATATATGAGTTCTATAAAAAGATGTTAGTTTTTTCCTAATACACTTTTTATGCTTTAAACTATATTTATTCTTTAATATAAATATATTATAAGTTGCACCGCACTCCAAGCTTACCTCCCCTTTATATAGCAACTTAATAAATAAAAAAGAGACCTACTGATTAAAATACAAAAACAACAGCAAAAGGAAAAATTCAATCGCCGTTTACTGTATGATAGACAAGCTAATACTGTTAGAAGTGATCATTCTTTAAAAGGGCTGGTTTTTTCTCTCTTACTATAAAGTTCCAAGTCTGGTCATCTGATCTAATATCCTCACATTTTATATGACCTAAAAATACTAAAAGCGGAAGAAAACGCATGGGAACACAGTCTATGGAAAATGCGCCACGTGGGTGTGGGCGTGGGCGTAGGTGTAGGTGTGGGTGTGGGTGGGTGTGGGTGTGGGTGTGGATATCAATCTTCTCTGGTTACTCGCACCCACACCCACACGCACACCCACACCTCCACCCACACCCCGTTCATCTTGCAATAAATGAATTGGATTCGTAAGTTTTTTTTTCTTTAATAGCGTTTACTAGTTTCTGGAATAAATGAAAAACTAAACAACATAATCGTTTATTTGCTTTATATAGATCACAAAAATTCAAATATAAAGTCTGTTCAAAACAAATTGATTTAAAAAATAAAAAAACTTTCGAACCATTTTTAACTTTTATAAATTATTTGCATCAATGAAGACTAGAACAAAATTATGCTTTCATTTTTAAACATTATTTTCAAATAATTTACTTTATCAAGTAAATATCGATCATCTGAACTAGCTTGAACAAAATGATCAAGTGCATTGAGTTCTTTTTTCATGATGAATAGAACTCGATAATGTTGAAATTCATGATAATCAAGATACTGAATCAGTAACATAAGATGTCCAACGATTACCTCAAGCTGTATTTCTATAAATATCACAAAATATAAGTTGAAATATTTGTTCGTCAATTAATCCAAGTATTGCAAAATGTTCGACTTCTTCAATAAGACAAAATTTATGTTTCCAAAGAAAATTGAAAAAGTCGTTAATTTGGTTTTAATTTGGCATTTCGTTTTTTTTCCAAAAAAAATCGTAATCTTTCTGCTTAAAAAAACGTTTTGTTTAATTGAATCACACATCTATTTCACTATCGATTTTTGAGTGAGCTCGTCAAAAAGAAAGATAATCGATAATCTTGCCATCAATTGTTAATGATAATGGATGAACATTCACTTAGTTGCATAAATGTCATATATTTTCGATGATTTCATACCAGATGTTTTTATGTAAGTAAAGTTGGCACCATATTCGAGTTTTTCTTGTGCAGATTCTTCGGTAGTGTTGGGTGCAGAATTGAATTCTCTCTCTATAGAGAGAGAATTGAATTCTCTATCGAATATTTATTGAAACACGAATATCGATTTATTTAAAATACACGAAAGTGAATGTTCACATAGTGGACCATCATCTATTGATTATTATTTGGAATATTTGGATGAATTTTAATAATGAAGATGTGCTCCAGATTTAATTTGAATGAGTTTATTTCCAAATGCTAAAGAAATTATCGAAACATTTGTAGTTTGGTCAGCATTATGACGATACATTTTTCCACAATTATCAACATCTGCATCGTCTATTGACAATCGTCAAAATGCCATTTTTGTTGTTGGTGATGGTATGAGACTTCGTACAGCTGTTCTATGTGCATATTCAACCAAAGGATTATGGCAATGCTATAGTATTGATCCAATGCTTCAATATGATACATATACCAATATGGCATTTATTTATCGACAAAGTCTCACAACAACTGATCGTTGTAATAAATGGAAAAGTATTAAAAGTTTACGA
>CAJNSZ010000225.1:84585-104381 GCA_905329745.1 Rotaria sp. Silwood2
TAAATATTAAGATAAGCAAAAATAATACATTTCACAGTCGATCACCATACATTTTTTTTTATCTTATCGAATAAAATATTCTTTATTTCATCTTTTATTTATAATAAATCGTAAATAAGTAATGAGTGATATTAACGATAATACAAAACAAATAAACACGTTAATATTCAAATTTCAATTGCGTACGCACATATTGTGTACAATATATGTACACATCAATCGAATACCTATCGCTTATAATCTCATGACTATTCACAAATATATCGGTTAAATTTAGAATCAAAGTATAAGTTGAACAAAATATTTACAATAAAATATTATTAGGCATAAATATTATAAGTAAGCCTAAAGCGAAATTATGTATGTAATGATGAGTCAAGTGGATTATTTTATATATAAAAACAACGTAGAGCAGCAGCTAATATAAAATAATAGTATCATTCATAGAGAGAACCACTCATATCAATTTAAATACCAATAAAAAAATTTGATAATCAATGTTCTTTATATGATATACATATAATATGTATTGTATAATATCCAAATAGGATGAGACTATCCTTAATGAAACAATTTTGAAATATTTCGTCTCATCTGAGATGAAATAGAACGAAAACTTTTCCATCTCCTCTCATCCATCATATGCGACTTCATATTCATCGAATATCTTACAAAAACAGATATATATATGTCAAATTTGATACAGAAAAAATATAGAGATTATATATGTATTAGATAAATAAATTGAAAGAAAAATAAATGTTAATATAGTTGCTGAACAGATCTTGATGCATGAGAGAAAACATTTCTTGAAAGGATGAATGTCAAACTTTATGGATCATTGATAGAAATAGATGTGGCATTAAGTGGATGGTTTTCCTACTATTGTGAAATTGTGGTGTATGTTTCATAACAGTGACTGAAGAATATTATGGAGGATATCAATATAGATATGTGATATGTATTAGCAGATTACGTTCAAGAATCATAAATAATTTGCTTGCATAAAAATATTTTCAGAAGCATTTTATTGTTCTAATCTCATTTTTTGAGACCTGTTGATTCTATGAAAATGATCTATCCGATTATCTTTTCATTTATTTTCAATATATTATCCAATTAATAGAAAATTCTTATGTTTCACAAATGAATAAATTTGTAGTATTGAAAAACATTGAAATAATGATCTAAATTTTGTTAATGCATTATTAAATGTTTTCATCAGATAATGATACGTCCATTAACAACATATGTGACAACAATATTTCGACAAGATTTTATTCATGTATAAAGAAGCTAAAGACAAGTTGATATATGAATAACAATACTAAAAAATAATACACACTGATTGCAGATCATTCAATGTATTTATATTCTATTTCTTAGTTGATGAAATTTTCAGTTCATTTAAAGATGTACAATCAATGTGTATTATACATTGATTTTGTTCGCTATAATGTTACTTCGATACCAGCATGTCTTTGACTTTTCTATTTATTACTCAAATGTTGTCTAATGAAATATTTAATCTACAAAAATTTTATCATTACTTTATTGTTTTTAAACTATACACTTGTGAAAGATAGGAATATTATATTATCTGTAAAACATATTGAGATTAGAATAACTCATTTTATAGCATTGATAGAACTGAAAGAATGGAATAATCACTTGAGGCATACATTGAATAATTTCTGATAGGTACTGAATATTTAGTTTTAAAACACCCATAAATTTCTTATTATTATTATTATTATTATTATTTATTATTATTATAGGTTTTTACATGTTTTTTCCTCTACTGTCATTTTCAGAAGTGAAAATTATTCATGAAAGTTGGTTTGTTAAAAATGATTGTTTTTTTTTTCAAAGACTCAATTTCTTATGAAGAGCATCTTTTCAATAATGAAAGAAGTCAGAATTCGATGAATGTTTGAGTTTCATATTAATTGTATGAAGATCATGCTGATAAGCTATTTTATTCAAATAAAGAAAAATAATTGAAAATTGGTTGAATAATACAAATGTCGTTTAAAATGGAGAGAAAAATTTAGTAACAATGAACATGAAGAGTATGATATTATTTTAAAAAATTACAGTTACTAAAGAGACAAAGGAATATCATTCGATTTGGATTTAATATTTTCGTTATCCTCAGGATTCCCAATGACCACTATTGATCAAAAAGGCAGGACGATTTGGATTGATGTAATTTGTGGTGTTGACAATATCTACGAAGTTAAAGAGACATATATTTTATTCGCTTAGCTATTAGATGATCTATCATTACTTTTAAACATGATTATTTTAGAGTAAGATTAAATCAGATCAATGAAAGTTTGTTCTTACTGTGCTGTATGCTTGAACCATTCAACCACTAATCCATTTCTTGAAAGCACACAATATGTTCTATCTGAACTCGAAAATTTATTTTGAAATGCCAAAAAAGTAAGTTCTACAATCTATTTACTCTTCATGAGTCTCAGTCAAATAATCGATTTAGATCATTACGAATTTCAATGAACGGAGATTTCATCAGGTCTCAATGCAATTATGATGATGATTTTTATATTCTGTTAATCAAATCTGCTGCACGGTTGATAATTTTATCCATGGTTATTTCAATATCGGACGATGAACAAATTAGAAAAGCTAAGAATTATTGCTTTTATGATTTTTTTTGACGTTGAACAAATTTTGATATTTTATTCCAGAGAGATAAGAAAAAGAAAAGGCATAAGATGTATACTTGATACTTTCATCATTTTTTATGCTTGTTTGCTAATTATGAAAATATTTATCGAAAAGAAAGAAACAGCAAATATAATTCAATAAAAACAAAAAAAAAGAGATCTTTTTAGTAATGAACAGTCCTGAAGATGAAATTTTGTTTGTATCAGACAAAAACGATCTACAAATCGAATCCTTTTTTATCAAAATGAACAACGATATGATTAGAAAGGAGAGAATCCAAAGAAAAATAACAACTGAGAAAACTTTTTGCCAAGATATACTGATGACATTGTCATAATAGTCAATGATGTTTATAAATGCATCTTTTTATCTTTTGTCGACTAAATAGTAATAATAAATTGTACATTGGTTGTGAATCGCTGTGGCAATTCGAACGTATTGCTGATCAAGAATATACCACACATGGTGTAAAAACACCAATTTCCATAATATGGAGGAAAATGAATATGATAAAGTAATAAAGTCCATATTGTTCAAATGATAGATATGCACAGGTCGCTTGGACAAACAAGTTTTGTTTGATGAAATGCCAAATGCATTCGCACATTGGAGTCACGACCTCTCAATGTCTATTCAGTGGAAATGAACTCACGAGTAACAAGTGCAGGTCATAAAAAAAAGCGGACGAAGACACATGTTTATTTTCCTATAGTTTGCTGTTGTTAGTCTCTCGATCTGAAATTGCTATTAACAAGAAGAATTCGTCGAATAATAGTTGTATCCGTCGGCAGAAGACGACCATTACACTCGTCGGATATTTTTATAAAGCGAACAGGTCGGATATTGTTTCCAATTGTGCATATATATTAGAAGAATAGCAATCGTCTGATCAGAAAAAAACTATGTCGGACTATCTCACAACGTTGCCTGTAGAATTAATTCATAAAATTCTAGACAATATTCAATCAATTGATATCCTTTTATCTGTATGTTTTGTCAATAAACGGCTTCGGTTGATTACTCTGACTTATCCTCGTTTTCAACTAAACTTTAACCGTGTGAATGCACCAATAAACAAGTGCCAGTTTGATTCTATCTGTACTCAACTGCTTTATTTCACCTCTCAAATTGTATCTTTGACATTGTTCGATGAAGACAGTGTGATGAAGTCGATAAAAAACCCGATTTTCTTCTCACGATTCAGTATTATCGATACAACGTTTCCAAATCTTCGTTCGTTGAATCTGACATATATAGGTTATGATACATGGTGTTTGATCAAAACTCGACTTCCACCACTGATCGTAAGGCTCTCCATTCAACTGTCATATTCTAAAGCAATATCATGTTTATCGGTGACATCTACTACTCTTAGTGAATTACTTTTCCTTTCGCCATTACTCAAACGTCTCTCTGCTAAAATGTCTGGCTTTATGGATGGTGATGTGAAAATTCGATCTCCAAATTCAGCTATATCATCTTCTGTTCAATATTTCCATCTAGAATATGTCACAATCGATTTATACAGTCTCCTAACTGTTGCACCTATGCTTCACACTCTTGAAGCCAGATTCGTCATTCCCGATCTGGAATTAGGTAGAAGTCATCCTCATCTATTGTATTTGCAACGATTACGGATTGAACTGTGGACTATTACTTGGATACAAATAACAATTTTACTTTCGTCTTTTCCACAACTCACTTACTTCGCAATTACTGCTAGCCGTGTGACTAGTGATATGGCTGATGGTTTTGCTTGGTCACGATTGTTACAAGGGATCAAACATTTCGAATTTGAACTTGAATTCTCTGATGATGCCTTCGAACAACAACCACTCCATTTTGACTCATTTCGCACGAAATTTTGGCTCGAAGAGAAAAAATGGTTTGTTACATACGATCGAAGCTTTAGCTATGATGAATGTTCAATGCACTATTGGAGTTCATCTTCTATCATGATTTATCCAACACCGGAGAGGATTCGAACGATAGTGTCAGAATCAACTGCATCTGAAAGAGAATCATATTATAATCTTCGTTGCTTAACAGTTGATGATAAGTTTTTGAAATGTAAACTCTTACATCGGCACACTGGTACCAAAGAATTGTACTTGTCAGAAGTTACTGTTACACTTCCCACAACGCTCAAAGATCTCATGACTGGTCTTGATACATCGCAAATTACGACATGTACCATTGATCCCGAATGGAATAGAAATTCGCCTTATGAACACATCGAATTTTTACACAGTTTACCTCGTTTGCGTCGGCTCAAACTGTCTAGTATTAGTCTCGACGGCTTTTTTCTTCATCAATGGCCGCATATTATTGATCTAGAGATTGAAAATGAGTTCAAGCATGAGTTTCATGTATTATCTTCAAATGATGTCGATGCATTTTGTCATTCATTTACTCATATCGAACGACTTGACATTCACTCATCATCTATCCCTGATCTAGCACAACTTCTCAATAGAATGAAGATGACATTAAGACAGATGCGAATTAGACAACCGGACAAGATCAATAATGAACAACTCATAACACGTGAATGGATTAAACAAAAGACGAACTTACAAAATTTTTACTACACACGTAATCATTGGAATACTGTCACATTGTGGCTTTGATACCTCTGTCATAGGGACATTTCACATATTGATTTTTCTTTTTATTATATCGATAACATTGATTTTGTAAGAAAAAACAAATCTTTGAATGAACAACTTACCGTTTACATGAACGTCATATTCGTGCATTTGTAGAGCACAAATATCAAAAGTGTACAAAAGTGATCAAAATTACTGTTTGATATGAAACCATATTTTTGACCTTATTTAACATTTACTTGAATTAATAAACTCTTGACAAATTAATTGAACTATATCTTGAAAATTTCTCATATATAAATAGATATAATAAGAACAGAGTCTTATTTTTTTCCATTCACTCATTTTGGTTATTACGAAGAGAAAATCCATTATCTCATACTTTATATTGAATTATATCATAAACAACTCATAATTTACTTATTTTTGTTCTTTTTAGATGAATCAACTTTTCTCCTTCTCTATCATGTTTTCAGTGTCGTCTCTCTCCACGGATATCTTTCGTCTCAACTGGTCTCCGTTCAATACTCATCTACATCAATTCATTGATGGTATTCTTGATAGTAAATGACGATGACAATGGTCGACTAGAAGGTAAATAAATATAACTGAAGAGAGAGAGAGAGATGCTGTCCAAAACGTGAAAGGCTTTATTACGTACATTTTCCTATCGTATTTTAAAAACTAATTTCGAAATAAATTGAAGTATAGTGCCCATAGGATAAAGTTCAACATAACAATTTATATTTTTACAAAGATAAATTTTGAATGTTATATCTAAATCATATTTATTTAAATAAGTGTTTCCAACAATTTTGTATATTTGTGTTAGTGAGGCATTTCCTGCTGGTTTTTGTTTTCAATTTGACGGGCAAGAAATTTGTGAAAAGAAATTAATGCTTGGTCAAAATAGTTTAACTAAATGTATCTTGACTACATCCGGGTGTTTTTATGACAATGTTTTTAGTTGATTTTCAAAGTAGCTGATAAAATTAATGCAAAACTTGATCAAAATCGTGTTTCTCTTCTTTTTTATAAAGATTATCAAAATTTTTAGAAATTTCTCCAAAATAAGGATGACTATTAAGCAATGATCTGGACTGGAATTTAAATGCTTTTTTAAATACAATCAAATGTTTTTGTCCTTGACTGAAATCAGAAAACATGAAAGGGATTGCAATATAAGTATAGCCTAAATCAGTATACCCTGAAAATAACATTTTTCGTTGGTGTTTAATCGCCTTTTCGAACCTTTCTAGTGTTTTGTAATGTTTATTCATTGTTCCATAGATTTTCCAATTTCAACAAACATATTTTGATAAAACAAAATAAGTATCGAATCATTGTTCTTGATTATTTTTGATGGTTATTCCTGCGATTTAAACGCAAATGATTGATTATCTTGATAAGAGTAAATTAATCTTAGATGATAATAACGTTATCAATAAGAGGGTGATCTTTTGTATTAGAAGTTTCTAATAAATATTTGCGGGGTAGGTTAAAATGTGTGATAGTATTTTCATATGTTCCTTTATCTTCATTGACTTGATCAAGTCCATGATGAAAAGTATCTAGATCAAATTGATTAGTAATTTATTTTATTTCCAAATTGTTATATTAAAAAAAAAACGAATTAATGATCAAGTAAATGAAAATTTATCGTTAATTTAAGCATAAATTTTGTTTTATAATTCAATGTTTAAATAAATTTTGTTAAAATAACGATAATAAACGTATACATCTCTTTTATTTGTGGAATAGAATTTATTTCTAAAAAAAAACTGATATTCCGCATAACTTTGTTAATAAAAAGCAATTAGTTTTCTTAATTAATAAATAATTCACCATTTTGATTAGAAAACAGGTAATCATCTTCTGTTTCTTTCTTTTCAACGATTCTATTTTTAATCAATTGAGTCAGATAGACGAAGTTTTCCTTAAAATAATTTCTTTTGTTCGTTCTATAATCAGTTTCAAGAGAATGTGTGTCCAGATTGTACGTGTGGTTACTTTATCATGAATAAAAATGATTAGAAGTTAATATTGTTGAATAAACGTCACATCAGATATAAACTGAACCAGAATAAAAGAAAAATTTGTCAATCTGAAATGTCCTTCATCTCAAGTTATGCTTATTTTGTTTTTTTTTTGATTATTCGTAAAAAGCGAAATTTAATTCTCTTTCAATAAAAAAAGAAACAGAATAAAATTAACAGACAGATCTATTGTGGCTCATGTTTCCATAAACAGTTGTACTACTTGTGATGGATGCCAACAATAAAAACTCTTTGTTTTGACTTCAAAGTACATCTCTTCTAATGTTCTCTATTTTACTAATATATGCTGCGATAACAGAAACAAAAATATTTCACATACAAATCAAGGACAATTTGTTGACAGTAACTTTATTTTAAAAAAAAAGTGTAAACCAATAAATGAAAAGTAAATATAATATATTTTCAAGTAACAGATGAATTCCTTACTACTCTTTTTAAAATGTGATCATTTCAAAATTTATGTCACTGTAAAACAAAATTGATATCAAACAAAATATGTTTTCAGAGAGAGTTTTCGTAGAATGACATTAATGATAGAAATACTATCGTTGACATTTGACTAAAATCAGTACATGTTTATTTTTTGATAATCTTCTACTAAAAATGTTTATCTAATTTTTCTTAAATTTCAAAGTTAAGAATTACTTCATCAAGAAGATCGTCAAATATTGAATATGAGTTATCAAAAAAGTCGTGTTGTATTCAATAGAAAGAGAAAACAAATCTTATCTTGAAAAAGAATTCTAAAAGTTACTTTTTTAAATAGCATTTCAATATGAAAACTTAACAATATTGATTTATAACACATTTCGAAACGAATATAATGAAAGATACGAATATCTCACAAACTTATGAGCAAAATATCTTTATCCTGAAGAATGTGTTCTATAAAAAACTGACTTCTTTCTTATGTTGAAGAAGGATGGCAACGAAGTCTGATGGCCATATTCAATATTGAATTATTAGAAAATATGAATATGCTGCAAAATCTGTCATCGTCGAACACAAACGATAAATTTGGATCGAACCTACGCTGATTTCGAATTAGTTTGTCTTGATGTACAATTAGATGATTTTGATGATGATCATTGTATGGAAAACAATGTACAATTTACTTCTAATAATATTCGCTTGTTTACCCATGACAAGTGATGTCTTGAATATTTGATGTCTAATTGGTTTTATCGGATTTTTCTCATCGTATCTGATCAATTGGCATCTTGTATATTAAAGGAAATCCATCAGATGGATCAGATTATTTCAATATTCATTCTTTTATAAGAATGTTATCTCGAAAGACTTAAAGATTGTCTCTTTTGAAAAATGTTGTGTATTTACTAAAAAACATCATTTAAGAATAAGTATATTGGAAGATATATTACAAGAAAGCTCGTTTTTCTCGACAAAAAAATGTTTTTCGAAATGTAATTAATATGCACATATTCAATGTTCTAGCTGACATGAACTATGCAGCACGTTTTTATTCTGAAGATTATAGAATGTTATTTGACAAACAACAGATGTTGAGAGAATATCGTCTATTATATGGAGAAAACCATCAAATAATTCCAGAAATTGATAGATTTGCTGAAACATATACTTCAACAGAGGCTATCAAGGGATACGTACAGAACCCATTTTTCTTTAGAATAGTCAATAGATCCCTTCACACTCAGTTAACTGAAATCATTGAAAAATTTCAACTTTTTTATTAAAGATTTGGAAGAAGCACTTGATCTTCACTGCGCAAAACAAACAATCGATCAATGATCCTCTTCTAGTTTATCAAATAGTAAACTGCTCAATGTTTATCATGATCAAAGACTATCTCATGTTGATATTATCCGATTACACTCATTAGTTGGACAATATATTACAATGAGTCAATACATATTTGACGACAAAAAAGATGAAAGTAGCACAAATTCTTACATATGCTGAAGAAAATTCTCCTCGTTTCAAATCTGTTCTATGTGAAATTGATATCAGTATCATTTATGAAAATTCTATCGATAAACTAGATCCATCTATTTATCATTATATCAGTCAATTTTCTGAAGAACAAGTTTTGCGTAGGATTGGAACTACTTTTAAAGTGATAAGCATTGAAAAATCATCCGATGATAGATGGTGTGTTAGATTACGTCTTAAAGAAGTTGATGATTATCGATAAAAACATACGACTAATCGAACATGTATGAATATTGTTCAATCTTTTTTTTTTCAATAAAGCAAGTCAAAAATAGAAGATAAATATTAAAAACATCATTAATAAACATTTGTCTTTAGATACTGCACTCCTGATGAGTGTTTTTATTCGTCTTAGTCATTTAGTTAAAGATCATTGACGAAAACAACTTCAATATTATCAATTATATCCTTGAATGAATTAATTCTTCTAGAAAACCAATATTCAATATTTTATGTTCAATATGTACGAAAAATATATCGAAATCTACGGCTCAAGTATTGAAGAACTCGAATTGAATCAGAGAAATTGATTGAGAACTATGTAATTAAGCTGATTGATTTCAACTTAAATTTTTAATGTGGGTGTGGGTGCGGGTGTGTGTGTAGGGGTCGGGGTGGGTGACGGTAGGNTTTGTTTTTGTTACATTAACAGGAAGTATATGATCGTTTGCAAATTTTTCTAAACTTCTTAAAACTATTTTTGCTTGTTGTTCTAAATATTTTAGATTATCAGTCATTTTCAACTCCAGGGCACCTTTGATGACAATAGTGAGATCATCCGCAAATAAGTGTGAAACTACTTGTGTAAAGTACGATGGCAAAAAGTGTACATGAATACGAAACAATAGAGCCGCTAGAACTGAACCTTGTGGAGCACCTACAGAAATTCTAATGAGTCTTGATTCCGCATCGCCATGTCAAATGGTCATTGTTCGATTTTGCAACCAAACAAATATCCATTTACGAAGTTGGAGAGGCATGTTGAGCTCATCAAGAGTTTTCCTCAGCGCAGGGTACCACATGCGATCAAAGGCTGTAAGAAAATCAACAAAGATCAACAGTGCAGGACGGTTTGGAGCTGCCACAGTTAAGCGAAGATCTTCGATTAGTGAAAGAATACGAGTCTGAAGTCTTCTGTTTGCTGTAAATCCAGATTGTTCGTCTGTGTTTACCCCATTTTCTATACCCCATTTTTCAACTCTTCCTACAACGATTCTTTCAAACCACTTGGCAAGATTCGGAAGCAACGAGATTGAACGTAGTTTGTCTATAGATGGATATATTCCATCTTTGGACAAACATATTCCTCTTGCCTGTTTGCCTCGTTCAAAAAATTCTCCCTTGAAAGCGCATTTATTAAATAATACTGTTATAATACTTAAATATTCATAAGGAAGATTTTTCAGTAAGAAAGCAGATGTATTCGTACTATCTAATGATTTTTTAGGTTTAAATCTCTCCCATTGTTTAAGAACTTCTTCCATTGAAATTGTCTCTAATGGAATATTAGGAGTATACAAAATTTGGTGATACGCTTCTAAAGCTCTTTGGTGATAAGGATTATCTAAATTTATCTCAGGTATCCCAAAATGTTTTTCGTAATGATCAGCTAAAATTTGGACAATTTTTGTGCTATCTTTTTCAATTCTGGTAAGTGTTTTTAAACCTCGAAAAGGAGGAGAATATTTTTTAAAAGATTTATTTACAACCGTCCAAATATTATTTCCTGTTTTCATGAACTTCAATTTGTTTACTCGTTGAGTTTCCTCAAATTTTATCTTCTCAGTTTTATACACGTCATTCTAAATTCTGTAGGCGTCGTAATATTTTAAAAAAAGTGTTCTTCTATATTTTCTTTTAAATTTATTTAGTGTTTTAGCAAGGTTTATGAGATATCCTGGCCATGGTGGACGAAATTTATTGGTTAATTCATATGTGCTACATCTATCCCAGAGTGATGAAAGAAAATCGGAGAATAAAATGAAGAAAAATTCATGATCATAATTATAGACTGTGGAGTTCCAGTATTCAAAAGTAGATTGTAGAAAAAAACTAAAGATTTTCCAGTTTGTTTTACGAAAGTAACTGTTTTCTGCTAGATTAAGTGGCGATGTAAAGAGAATAGGATAATGATCTGATGTTCCTTCATATAGCACTTCAGCCTTCCAGCCTGTTCCGTCATTTGTAAGGGCAAAGTCAATAATCGAGTTAGATCTTTTAGAGGTAGGGTTAGAGGTGTATATCATATCACAACCATTCTTATCTAACCAATCTTTCAATTGATTTCCACTAGTATTATTATTTCTACAGTTCCATTGAACATGTTTAGCATTATAGTCACCAAAAATTATAAAATTTTTCTCTAAATATTTTTCAAAAATATGGAAGGGGGTCTCTTATTAGGAGGTACGTACACTCCCCCTATTCCAATAGAGCTATTTGTGTCCTGAATTTCCATCATTATGAAGTTCTCAGCTTTTTCTATTATTTTGCTTTTTATTGAATGATGTATTAAAATTGCTACTCCTCCAAAACTGTTACTTCCAGCAGAAGATTCCCAATAATATCCGGGAATAGAGCACAAATTACGAATTTGTTTACCTACACCAGTTAGGATAGTGATCTTTGGAGTATGAGAAGAGAGAAGAATATCGAGATCTGCACCGTGTGTGCTAAGGGCTTCACAGTTGAATAGGAGAAAAAAATTATTACTATCTTCTAAATTTTTTGGTCTGCTTCTTTTCCAGTTTTTGCAAAGTTCTGATATAGTAAAACGTGAGTTCCATTCGGAGAAAATAAAAGAGAGAGTATTTCGTTCATTTGAAGTTCCATTGAATTGATCGATTAAGTTCATATTTACTATTGGCGAAGCATATTTGAAATCGTTATTGTACATTTGGTTGTTTAATTATTGTATTTAATGCTGATTTTAGTGCTTCGCGCTGTTTTTCGACTAGCATATTTAGTTTGATCTGATGCGAGGTGTAAATGGATTTTTTATCATTCATGTAAAGGGTTTGCTGTTGTAATAGAGCAAGTATTGGATTAAGTTCTGTATGATTATTTTCGTTTAATAATTTGAGTACAGTCTGCGTCAGAACTTCCATTACATTTGCACATGAAGTAAATAATATTGAGTTAATAATACCATCCATTGTGTTTAGCATTTCTGTTTGGGTTTGCATTTGCTGTTGCATTATTAACCAGCTTTGGTTCATTAGATTCAAATGATTATTGTATCGTTCTTCCAATCGTTTTTGTTCAGCAGCATAATTTTCTTTTATAATTTTTAGCTCATTACTAAGTGATTTAGTTGTTTCAATTAAATTATCATTTAAAGATGTTGTTGATGAATATAATGATGCGGATGGTAATGATGGCCATTGACTTTGATCTGCAAAATTAGAATGATGAACTATTAGCTGATGTTGGTTCTTATTTGATATTTGATTTTGTGTTAATTTATTTTCTAAAACTTTTATCTTTGAGCCGTGTTCACGACAGTCCGTAGGTATAAATAATTGTGTTGCAGTTGGAAGTAAATCAGGACGAGTTTTTAATTCATTTATTAGTTCATAACGGAACTTTTGTATAACTGGACAAAAATAATCAGTGGAAGTGTGAGCACCACCACAGTGGTGACACTTTATTTCACATGATTTGTGATCATTATTATCGTTTCGATCTTGATCACATCTTCGACAATTCTATTTTCGAATTTAAACATCGTTGTTTTGTATGTCCAGGTGAATTACATTTTGAACAAATCAATAGTTTGGGGGCAGGAAGATATTCGTCACATTCAATTAATTGTCCAAATATTGTTAATTTTCCACTTCTTAAAATTTTATTGTATTCCTTTTCATCTTGCAAATCAATACGAACATGTCTGTTTCTAAGATTTAATGTACCAATAATATCTTCGAGTGCATAAATAGATTTATATTTTATTTCTAATTCTTCTTTTATTTCATCATTCGTTATTGTATTTTTTATCCATTTAATAATGATGGATCTTTGTGTTGGTAAACGTTTTGGTGGATGAGGAGTAATTTTAATATTTTCAACTTCTTTAGGATAACGTTCAATATTGCATAAAAATACATATAAATCAATTTCATTTGTTACACCTTGTATATCACCGTTTTTGTCGATCCACCATTGTTCAAAACCAATAGCTTTTTGATAAGTAATATTTTGTTGTCGAAATGCTTTTTCAATAAACTTAAAGAATTGTTGAATGAATTTTACTGCTAGTTTTTGTTCTTTTAATTTTGGTTCACATTCAAGTTTAATATGTTGGAGATGAGTTGTTGCAGCATAACTCAATGCTTGATTTGAGATCGGAAATATATTTTGATCATATTCATAACAATTTTCCTTTGATGCATTAATATTCGATGCTGTATGATGTTGTTGTTGACCAGCTTTGTTTCCGTTTTTGTTCGAATTTGTGTTTGAGTTTGTGTAAATTCTGCTGCTTGTTGATGATGTTTGATCCAATCTTGAGTAGTTGTTTCTTTTCTTATATCTTGATTTATGTGTTTGTTCAATATAACCATCGTTATTATTTTCATATTCATAATTTTGTTCATATTGTAATTCACTTCCGTTTGTGCGATAACGTTTTAGTGATGGTGATTGATTTCGTTTATCAATGAATTGAATTTGTTCTAAAGTACTTTGAAAGTTTCTACCATCACATAGGTCATCTTTTTCTTTTTGTGTCATGGTGTTATATCTGTTGTTGTTCATGTTCAATTTTTATCGATTTTTAGCAAAAAATTTATATTTAATGATAAATAAGTAAATATATAAATAACGCTTGGGGCCAGCAAGGACGAAAAGGTCTGTTAGTAGAGAAGAGAAACAAACGTGCATGTATACGGTCGGTATACACGAAGACGAATGATGTTTGTTTTTTTTTTTTTTTTTTTTTTATTTCATATTAAATTGTTCATTTGATTATGTGTGACATGGTGCATTATAAAATTGTAACAATCAATTACTTTAATCTGTAAATACATTCGTCCTTTTAATTTTTGAATTATATAAATGATTCTCATTCTAATAGGAAAGTTGTATTGAAATTTGACACTATTTCAAGGTCTCTTTTTTTTGAAATATTTATTTCATAAAGTTTCTAAAATTGTGGATTTTTTTTGTGTTGATAGATGCTTCACTTGACAGAGGAAAATCAAGACAAATATCCTTCAACGATAAACAACGTTTTATTTTCTGTATTATTTGTCCTTCTATTGAAATAACACAAAAAAAAACAAACCAATATAATCCTTTATTCTATGCATAAGACTTAATTTTCCCGTGTTGGTTTTCGTATTACTATAAAAAGTCTGACTAATTATACAGAAAGAAAAAAACTTTTTTTATCATAAAACATCATTTGTAATATTTGTTATTCATGAATGAATATTTATGTATATTCGAAAAGTCACATCTACCAAATCAACGTCAATTGAATTATCAATGTCAAATCAAAATTAAAATAAAAGTTCTTTAATAAACAAAAGATATTAAAATGCTGTCAAAAAACAAAAATATATCAATAATTTGTTTATTTAATATAATGAATTACAATCAGATATTTTGAATAAAGAAAAAAGATTAAAATCAAAAAATAAACTCGATTATAATCAAGATGAGTATCATTTATATATAGTTAGAATAATAAAAGAAATGTAAAGTATTTATATGAAGCTTCTTGAAAATTTCCAAACACTTTTTATTTTAATATATGAATTTCTCTTTACAAAGCGCTTTAAAATATATTTCAATCAATCGGTCGTCATTCCTTTATTTATCTATTATTTTCTCTACATTTTTATTACAAAACATTTGATAATAAATCATCTTTTCATTCAAAAATGTACTTTTTATTTAACATCTTCAAATATGATTAAATACTCTTTGAAAGAATTCTTCACTCATCAATTTATTGATTTCAAATCAAAATCAGAACTATCTATTATCTATAGATCAACTTTTGTGTGAGACTATGTAAATACTCATGAAAATAAATTTTCTAATTAAAACCACAATTTTTTTTTCTAAGGAATCTTTAGTAGTTTTAACTATTGATGTGTATATCTTTATTTTATTTGATTAGTTATTGTAGATTATTAAATATAAATAGTTAAAATTATTGAAAATTGCTAAAACATGTAAGATTAGATTTTTAATTAGAAAATTTTCTTTTCATGAACACTTAAATCGTCTCATTCTAAAATTTATCTATAACATAATGAAGATATAAAAGAAAAGAAAAAGTTCAATTTTGAACAAAAAGATGATACATCATCGAATACTTTGTAATAGAAATGTAAATAAAGGCATTGAGAATTGAAGGAATAATCATTAGTCGATTGGAATATATTCTGAAGTGCTCTCATATCGTCATTTCATTGATTATCTTTGTTTTTATTTTTCATATTTATAATCATATGAAAATTCTATTTATTTTATTATAACATCGATGAATAAATTGTTTGTTTAAAAAACAATGGTTGTTACTATGAGTATAAACAAAGAGCGAGACGATTGTTCTTTTCAAATATCGATAAAAAAATACGCAAAAACATCTTTACCTATAATATTTTATATGACAAAAATATTTTAATATAAATAGTTTTATGCAATTTATTGCTAAATATTCATGAACAGTTCCATTTCAATATGCGAATTTAATATCTGAATGTGAGATCTATGGTTCAAAACATAATTTATATCATCGTCTTCAACCATCAGAACGTTAGAAAAATCAAATTGTTTACATAAATTTTATATGAATGACAAATAGTTTTTCTATCCTTTTTCTATGTTTCACAAAAAAATTTGATTTTAAAATTATTTCATTTTAAACAATAGTAAAAAAAGAGATACGCTAGTGTTATCTCTTTTGAGTGGTGAGAAGTACAGGTTTCTAGCTCTTTTATTTCTCGATTTATAGTAAAAATTGCTATGACTATTATTCTTTTTTAAACAAACATTTATTTTCTTTCCTGTAGTTCACAGTATCCATCAATACAATTATCACTTGTGTTTTTTTCTCAGTTAAATATATTTATTGCTGGTATAAGAAATAAATGAAAGAAAAAAAAAGAATGATGTTAGGAAAATGTGTAATCATAAAACTAATATTATATAATTAAACATGTAATCCATCGTAGTTTTCTAATAGAAAAAATATTATATAAATGAAAAAAAAATTTTGTTAGTTGTTGTTAATCAATGTTAGTTTGAAATAATTGTCCTGTGAAAATTTTATCGAGTTGTTCGTTATTAACGATTAGCGACCATGGGAATTGCTGTCGAAATCTTCTATTGGAAAACAGAATGGCCTGCGAAATGTAATTCTCATAATATCATTTGAATTAACGCATAAGACATTTCTAATATAACGTTCAAGTGGAACTAAATATTTTCTTTCTAAATTTGGTTTTCGACTATATAATTCTAATTCCCGCTGTTGACATGGTTGATTTAAATCATAATTTGGTGTTAGACATCTATAAACTAATGCATAATGATCATAATCAGTTTTTAATACATATAAAGGTTGATTAACAATTGTTGCACTATTAACATCGTCTTTTTCAACTCTCATTTTTGCACCATTATCTGCATAAAATGACTTTGTGGTAAGTGAAATACAATTTTTTGTGACAGATTGTTTTCCTTTACTGAAAACAAGAAGATGCTTAGTAACATCATTTTCTAATTGAAATAGTTGTATAAAATCTGTCAATAAATTAGCTGGAGAAAAACCGGTCCGATAAAAATCTATTTCATACCAAAACCCAAGAAATCTATAAACATTGAAATTTGATTCAACAGATAAACTTGAAAATGAAGGAGGAGTACATCCAAAAGATGTATTGATTAATAAAATCAATCCAATTGTTATAAACCAAAACATATTATTACGATTATTTGTTTTTTATTGAAGTTAAAATGAAATAAACATAGAGAATAATACCTACGTATGCTATTTATATACTAGAGCGTTTAGTCAGTATTATTTGATAAAATATATTGTTTTTGAAAAACAGATAAAGAAAAAAAAATAAATGTCATGAATATCGTTTGTTGTTTGTTATCGAACATTAAAAACAAAAGACGATTATCGATTGAAGAGAAAGAAAATATAAACACAAAAAATGTGGACTTTTCTTCCTTCATTGAATACTTTATTTTATAATAAATCATGCATATATTCGTTTAGACTGATTTATAGATAGATAAGTGTGTAAACAATATCGATTATTACTAATCGTTATTTTATTCTTGGCTAACGTTTGTTTTCGTAAATTGACATGCTCTCCAAATATACTTTTTTTTTTAAACCCTAGTGTAATTCGAACTTCACATTCGTATTATAATCAGTGTATTACATTATTAAACTTGCGATTATGAATTGAAGCCCTGAAACGATTCCAAAATAATTTTCTAAATAAATCTAAGCCATTTTATTATTTTTAACATTATTATATTATTCGACTATATATTTTTGTACAGAAATATATTTTCGTCAAGGTCATGTATTTAGAAACACAAAAAACAATCTTGATTTGAAATTTTTTTCTATAGAAATAAAATGATTTCATATTTTTTATTTGAAATTTAGAACTGTTTTATTTTAATAGACTAAATTCTCATATCAAGAATCTTTTTTTTTGTGTTTCTAAATAAATGACCTAGAAGAAAATATATTTATTTACTAAAATATATAGTTGAATAATATAATAACGCGAAAAATAATGAAACAGATGCTACTTCTTTGAATGATACCAGAAAATTATTTTGAAACTGTTGCAGAACTCTATTATAAACAAATCAAATGATTGATATGTTCTATAAATATAGAGTAAATATCTAATTCGAGTTTCAATATAAATAGACATTTGAAAAAAAAAACGTTGCATCCATAATAACATATCATAAAAATTAAATAGATAATATTTTATTATTTATAGTTTATAAATTCGAAGGTATCTATATTAAAATAGCAGAAAACCAAACGATTAAAATTTATACATTATTTCTTATAAAATCAAAGGAAACCTGGATAAGATAGTAAAAACAAACTAAAAGCTTGAATTTTAGTCATTATAAATAATAAAAATGAAACCATCTATATTTGATGAAACAACAGCAAAATATAAAAGTTATATACACTATAATTTATAAATTCGAAGATACCTATGTTTATATAGCTTAAAAGCCAAACATTAAATTTTATAAATTATAATTAGTCGAAATTCTAAGATACTAATGGAAAAATATCAACAAACTAAAAGATTAAATTTTATAAACGATAAATTATAATAGGTAAAATAAGTATCTTAAAACAGCATAGAAATCAAACATTAAATTTTTATGAATTATATTTAATCAATTAAAAGACATTCAGTTTAAAATAACAAAGAAAAACAAAAGATTAAATTTTCGTCAATTATACACTTTAGAAATTCGAAGTTTTCCCTGTGAAAATCGCAAAAAAAATCGACAGATTAAATTTTATAAATTATTACTCCTAAAATCGAAGACATGCAGATTAATTTTGTTAACAGTACTGTAAAATATAAAATTGGAATTCAGTTCATATGGTAAGTCTCAAGTTTCAAATTTGAACGAGCTACCGCCATACCGTCAATCTTTTCGATTATGTATGCGTGTTTGTGTGTGTGATTAAGTTTTGGTGACTATGAAGTTTTTTTTTATCCCAGACTCACGATTGGTTCGACCATATGTGTGCATTATTCTATTTTAGTCGTGATCTGTGATGTTCCTTTTGCCATTTTCTCATCTAATGCAATAATTTTTATGTAAAATCTTGGTAAACATGATTGCTGATAGTGATATCAGTATGAAAGTGGATAGTTAAATGTTCAAACTCAAAATTCTACCATAAACTTGAAATATCATTTGTATTCAATTTCTAGGTTTTCCACATACTCCTGGAAAAAAATAACTGCACTCAGTGTCTCAATGATTTTTGTTACCATAACGGAATACTTTTTTTAAACTTAATTACATATTCTGAAAGCTCATGGAGTTCTCTATCATTCTGTGTGTTTATATTTCACTTTGTACTTAGAAATTGTCGAAATATATCAGCTGAAACGAAGTGATACTCATGTCCAGATTCCCAAATTTTTGTTGTTGTTGTTGTCTTACGCAATATTTTCCTTTTATCATTCTTATAGAAATATTTTTTCAAACAAGTAAATATATATTTTTGATAGGGCTTGAAATACTCTATCACTCTGTATGTAGATCTTTTCTTTTGTATTGATTCATTGTAAAAATAATTGATCACATGAAAGACAACCACATTTAACAAGGATAAAAAGATCTGTGTTTTTCAGAACTTTTTAATTTTCTATTTTAAATTATTATTCTTGGAAGAATAAGTTTTTAGAAAAGAAACTCGCTGCAGTGGAAT
>CAJNSZ010000225.1:110209-150763 GCA_905329745.1 Rotaria sp. Silwood2
GTGAGCAATTCTCAAAGCATGATGCACACTTTTATTTATTCCAATACCTTGAAACAGTTTTTGAAAGCACTAAAGAATAAAATGATACATACCAGGCAGGCACCCAGAAATTTTCTGAAGGAAGAGCCCAAACTTATGAGGGGCCCCCATGGAACAATTAAAAAATTCACCAGGAAAAAATGTCTACCTGTTCCTCCCTACAGACGTTTTCAGTCCTAGGGAGGAACCCGATCCGCATGCTCCCCCTTCGGTGTGTGTCTGATACATACCGCAGTCGAGTCCATCAGTGCAAGTCTGATACAAGCTTTCCAGCCAAATCTATATGCCCTAATGAATGAAATTCGAGTAAATAAGGGTAAATCAATAAGAGTTGTACGGAGAATATGCGGCTATGCAATCCACTTATAATGTATTGAGAGGATATTCAAGACACTACCGATATCTTCAGATTTTCCATTAAAAATGATCCCATGAACCCGTTCTACAGAGAATCGAATGCGTGGTTCAATGATAAAGATAAGGGTGTGGGTGTGGGTATATAAGTGTGGATCTGGGATGTGGAAGTTCTTTTTGTACCCGACACAGTTTCATAAGAACCCACACTCACATACACAACCATACCCACACCCTCAAACTTTAGAATACATTTCCAGAGCAAACATGTCAACTTTTACCGGAAAAGCTCAAAAGATGCAATAGACAAAAGCCAACATTTTCTTTCTACTTACACATGCTTTGAGTTATGACAACACCAAGATTACCAATTGATAGGGCTCAGTCAAGTTACATTTGGAAACGTGTTGAAAGAGCTAGAAGAACTTCCTACAAGAATATCCACTGTTTGTAGTAACCATGTGATAGGAGTCATACGGTAATAAAATAGTATTTTGGGATTTTTTCACGAATGGTTTGAGCTATCGAAAATCCAACGTTACCAATCGATAGAGCTCATCGAGTTCTATTTTGGCACTGTCTGGAGCAGCTGGAGCAGCTTTGGGGCCGAATATCGGCTGGATTTGCTAACCCTATGGTAAGATTTCCATAGGAAATAATTAGTATTTTGGGTTTTTTTCACGAATGGTTTGACCTATCGAAAATCCAACGTTACCAATCGATAGAGCTCATCGAATTCTATTTTGGCACTGTCTGGGGCAGCTGGGGCAGCTTTGGGGCCGAATATCGGCTGAATTTACTCGAATATGAAGCTAACGTCATCTACGTGAAAAAATCGTAGTTGAGCGTAACTATGACTTTTTTTCGCAACTACACGAAATTACGATTCTTTGCAACTATGCGTAACTACGTCGTAATTTTTCTCAATTACAGGCTAGAGTGCAATTGCAGTTGCTAAAAAAGAGACGAGGGTGAGGAATTATTTTAAAGTGATGACACTTTATTTCACCTGAAAGCAACCTGTCAACTAAAGTTGGACAAAAAACACTTAAAATCTTTTGTTTTTCTTGTTTCAATGTTTTCATCATGAAATTATATTTGCATTCGCTTATCTGATAAAAAAAATATTATCTTAAATATGTTTCAAAATTCTCTTATTAGCTATTGCAAAAGCTCGGCACATTACGCAATTGCGAGAAAATAATGGCTAATACCTAATCTGCGAGACCAATTGCACAATCTTAGAGGAGAAACAATGCAATCAAATATTCTCAGCTTTGATGCATGAGCTATTTAGTGGGCTAGTATGAACGAAATCCGAGCATACAGAGAGAAATAAAAAAGATTTCTTCATCATCACGATAAATATAAAGGTACCTTAGCATTAGTAGAGATGACAAAGAGATCATTATATTTCAATCGATTCAATTCAGTCAATATGGTTTGTTTATTTGCGAAAATAATTAAAAGCACTGGTTAATTTTCTACTATATCACTATAAACTTGTTTTCTTCACTAGTAAAGTTGAACTTCAATCTATCCAACCCAAGATTACTATTTTTGGGATGGGTGTGGATGTGTGATATAAAAGTGAGCGTGAGTGTTACTTTTCTTATCATCCACGTCCACACCCATGTTGTTCTTGAGTGTATCGAAGAGAAAATTGGTTTTTCTGGCCCTCATTGTAATCAGCTAAAATAGATTCTAATCTAGATAAAACTGAATAGTCGAGTATTGTCTTCACGTGCAGATGAATTGATGCTTCAACGAATTGTTCGTCAAGTCGCTGCAAGAACTGTTTCTTTCAAACCTTATCTGACGAGCAATATTCTCGTGTGTCTAGAAGATAAGTCTCGATGTTCAATAAATGAGTCATTTTGGACATGGACGATTGAATTGTCCCGGAAGAGAACGACGAGCTCGTGAGTCTTCATCACATCAGGCACGCTCAATCCTATTTTCACATTTCCATGTATATATTTGTCTTTCATTTTTAATTACACGACCGAATTCCTTGTTATTCTCTAGCCCATCCTACGTATAGACAATAATTAAAACGGACAATTCTTGTCGATGCATAGCTAAACACGCATCATAATGAATATTATTTCGCTTCTTTGTTCTGTTGGTTATCAATTCAAATAGAATTCTTCACTTTTATCCCATTTATTTTTGACTGCATCAATAAATTAGTCGCGAATGAAAAAACAAAGTTAAATTCACTTCGACTTTGACTTTTCTGAACGGAACTTCGATAATATAGATAGGCTTGCTGATGATCATTCATAGATGAATATTTATTCTATTTATTTACGCACTATTGAAGGATAAAGAACAACTCTGTCGCTGCATTGGAATGGAATAATGGAATCGCAGTTGATCAAAGAGAGATTTTTTTCTCATTCGTGCACTTGTTGCTCTGATTGAGAGCTGTTGAGATTCAATTAAAGGTTCATGCATCTTGCATAAACTAGACAAATGGCAGTAGGAAACCTCTATAAGACTATCAAACTTCATCAAGTATCGTTTATTTGACTTTCTCTCTATCAGGTTGTTTGAGTAGATTGGTTTGACCGTTGAAAAAAAAACGAGAAGTTGATAATGATATACAGCCAGCACTGATCATATCGATGAACATATAGAAACATGTGGGCTTTATCTTCCAGGCACACGCACGTCCATTCACACTATCATATTCTAATTTTGGAAATGAAGAAATAAAGTTTAGAATTGAGAATAAAAATAATCTCTCCTGTTACGCTCACATTTGACTTATAGAAATAATGAAAATAAAAAATTTTGTTCCTATTAAACATAATTTATTCTATTTAGAGTGTTTCGACCACTGCAATAAAGGAGTACGCAAATTTCATGTTGACAATGATCATAATTCGCCTTATTTTATTCGTGTTCAAATTACTGAACAAAAAAATAATCGAAAATTTCCACCGAGAATGCAAATAATTTCTCTTATTTTGATTATTGCAAGAACACAAGAAAATAAATTCAAAAATAGAATGAGACTATTTTCTCTGGCTTTGATCATACTTTCATTACCGAAATTAGAGCAGAAAAAAAGAAATTTGCACTGGGTAAAAACTAACTTCTTATATTTCGATCATATTTTAATAATTGAACTGATGCAATGTAAGAATCGTGTTGAACATAAATATGATCTCTACGATTCGGATCATATTATTATTCAGATGATAAAGTGTAAAAAAAATCGTGATCTTGATGAATATTATCTGCACTATTTTCATCCTGTTTGGATCATTATAATAATGACACATAATGTGTGTTGTTGGCAAATAAAACCTCTAATTTCAGTCATATTGTACTTAATGAAATTAATAACTATGCAAATTGTATTGTTGCAGAGAATGTATGTGTAGAGAAGATCCACACACAAAGTATAACTGCTCAATTAATAAAGATCTATTTTGTTTAATAGTTGCGTTTTATTAGTTTTTATTTCTTATAACGTCATACAATTCTATGACTATGTTTTACATCACGAAAAAAAAGTTAAAATCGAATCTATTCTATGCTTCAGTTGAAGATTGTTTTGCTAATATATCTCGAATTTGACATAATACTTTAACTTCTTCACTTGTTTCAATTTTTTTATTTTCTTCTTTTTGTTTCTTTTTTGCTGTAATCTGATGTAATTTATTAATCGCCTTAATGATGAAGAATAATACAAATGCTATAATTAATAAAGATAATATTGTTTGAATAAATTTTCCATAGCGAATAACAACAGGTGGTTGATCTTTATAAACAAAATTTTTTATTGTAATTGTTAAATTAACAAAATCAACACCACCCAATATAAGACCAAATGGAGGTGTAATTATATCATTGACAAGTGATTGAACTACACTAGTAAATGCTGTACCAATAATAATACCAACTGCTAAATCAACTACATTTCCTCGAAGAGCAAATCTATTTAAATTCAGAAGACATAAAATGAAAGAATAAAGTATGAATAGGTGAGGGAGAATAGCTAATATGTTTGGCTCTCAAATATTAGCATCATATTGAAGCCTTTCTTGTCGTAGTATCATATTTTTATGATCCTCCTTTGTTATACATAAAGAGTATCCCATAATAACTGAAGATAAATTGTTAATGATATTTTTCATTCTTTTTTAACACATATATATCTAATCAAGATCTTTTATTTCTGAAAGTTTCAGCTTTCTAGGTATAACTAATGATGAAATACACTAACAAGATTGAAATAGATACATTTTCCTACTCGTTTTTTTTTTTTGGATATCATTTTGACAGTGAAAATAATGCAAAAATCGCGTAGAAAAATTTATTTATTTCAAGCTTGCGATGTATTTTACTACTAGTTATAGGTAGATGATTGAAAATTTCAGAAATAAAAGATCTTCATTAGATATACATGCGATAAAAATGTCAGCTCTTTACATTGCGAAAAAATATGAAAAAATATCATTAGCAATTTATTCTTAGTTACTTTGGGACACCCTTTATATCTCAAGGTACTCGTTTGTCAACTATTTAGATATTCCGATTGTCAACATCATTGCTTATGTTTCATGATATCTCAATTAATTGTTTTCGTGATAAAGTTATTCGTAATTAGCACTATGTTGCTTTAATGTCAAACATGAGTAAAATTTTGAATAAATTACGATAACATAAATGAAATATGAATACATACGCTTTGAATTCGTTACAAAAATTTCGACAACAAAGACAAATACCAGCCATATGGTCGAATGTTAAGATTGTATGCTTAAATTGTTACTTTTTATTTCTTAGCTACGTAATGTATGATAAGAAAAGGAAAAAATAGAATAGTGTGAAGGAGAGAATAAATTTCAGCGTCAGGTATTCATGATCATTAAGAAAACTCAAACAAACTATGTAAGAAAAAAGTCACACATCTTTTATATGAAGATGTTTTAGACAAAGAATTTTGTCTTTGATAAGAGAAGGATAGAAAAAAGATAGCGGTGGTACTGTCACTTTCTATCTAAAAAAAAAGGAAAATACTTTTCTTTGCTAAAAACAAGAAAATTTTTTACTTTCCTTTTGCTAAAAGCGAGTGAAGTAAAAAATTTCCTTTCTTTCCCTTTCCTTTCCTTTTGGAAAATAGAAAGAAAGTAAAAGTGTTATCTCTAAAAAAAAATACTAATTAAGGTGATAAATAACAGGAACAGTTGGTCTTTGTGTTACGTGCTGACTCAATTTCGGGCCAATGAATTCAAAGAAATAAAAACAAAAAAGAAACTACTCATGCTGTTCTGTACTAGAATATGCCTATGTGATTTTTCTTTTATCTTGTAGCATTCGTTGATTCATATGCTAAAATATATTTTATTTCCATATTGAATATGTCATACTTGAAGTTAGTTGCTGAAAAGCATTCTGATGCAGCATGAATAAACAATTTTTCACGCTGTTATAATGTAAAAATGGAATAGTCTACAAGGAAAAGCTTTTCAATTATTTATTATAAAAATGATTATGTTAACATGGGCTTTGATTAGTCTTTAAAAAAATTAAAAATATTATTATCTATTAGACTTGGTTTGACGAAAACTTTACGGATGATTGTTGTGCTAATAAGTCTCGAATTTCACGTAATACTTCAAGTTCGTCAGTTACTTCAATTTCGATATCGGTTTCGGTTGTTGTTTTATTTCTTTGTGCTATCTTATGTAAATGATTGATTGCTTGAATAACAAAAAAAAGTGCGAATGCCACAATGGTTAAAGAAATTATTGTTTGAATAAATTTTCCATAACGAATAACAACAGGCGGTTGATCTTTATAAATAAAATTTTCCATTTTAATTGTTAAATTAACAAAATCAACACCACCCATTATAAAACCCAATGGGGGTGTAATTATATCATCGACAAGTGATTGAACTACACTAGTAAATGCTGTACCAATAATAATACCAATGGCTAAATCTAACACATTTCCACGAAGAGCAAATCTATTTGATTGAAAAAATATTAAAAGTAAAAATGTAAGAATAAATACATACGCTTTGAATTCTTTACAAAAACTTCCACAACATTGACTTATACATGCCATGTCTATCTAAAAAAATATATCAATATCGTTTTGTCTTATGAGATTTTATAAAACATAGTTTTTATATAGTCTGAACCTTTTTTACAAAAAAAAATCTGTTTCATAAGTAATCCAAAATAACACGAAGTTTTCAGGACATTTTTATGTTGAAAACATGATTGAGACTATTTTAGAAAATTTTCCGGCGCTAAAATATCCAGAATATAGATCAATAAGCTCAGGTCTCGGAACAATCTTCATTGTGCTTTTTTCAGAACAATACTTCCGGATATAAAACATGTCTGTTCTGTTACTGAAATATCGCTTCCAAAACCGAACAAAATTTCTCGAACAGCTCAGTTCCAGGAACTTAACTGTTTCAACAGATTTTGTGATATGAGTTGATATGTTCGAACACCAACGGAAATCAGTAAGATAAGCTTTCACTCACTTCGAGCCAAAATCTCAACAAATAAATGTTTATAAAATGAAGTCTAATGCAACTCTGACACGTATGTTGACTTGACTAGAATCATCAGACATGTATCACAACTTCATCTAACTTCATTTTTCCTGAACATTTATTTGTTTCAGCTTTTGGCACAGAGTGACTCAGAGCATCTTTTGCTATACTCACTTTGAACTAAAAGTCGGTCGACCCCTAATTTGGAAACCGTTCTATCCTATAAGACTTATTCTTTCTGATTGTATACTATGTATTTTGTATCAGTGAAGAAGAATAAAATGGCAAGTTTCTGTATGTTTGACATTGAGATACCAGCGTACAAATGAAAAATGGCATTCATTATTTTATTGCAATATCTTTCATCGTTTCGGACTGTCATTAGTCTTACCCTTATGAGGAAATCAACCGAATGTTGATGTTCTATGTTCCATGTTCTTCGTTATACAGAACAGAATGATAATAATAAACCACAGATAAGACAAGATCAGCAATGCTCTTTTTAATGTCTAGGAATGTGTATACAAGATATTATCTCTTGCTTCATTTTCTCACATGTTTTTTCATAGAACACATACAGATAAGTTCTATACTTTTTGTATCACATCTCATACTTGAATGGAAACGTAAGATATTTTCTTGACGAGATTGTCGATTATAGTCAAACAAGCAAAGAAAAAAAAGTCTTTTATAAAAACTTAATTTTAATCCATGCAAAACAAACCAATCATATTTGGATTATAATCTAGTAAAAGAAAACAGACTTTTATAAATAGAAAAATCAAAGATGAAAAGAAAAGATAAAATCTTTTGTTTATCTTTTAATAGACAAAATGTAGAACAACATTGAATTGGCAAAAAACCTACAGAGTAATGTCCAATCTTAAAAACTTTGAAATTTCATTTTAAAAATGGGTGAGACAGATTAAACAACATGGACTTGCAATTCAATTTTCAATCTTTGAATACATTGTATTAAAAAGTCAAAAAGAACCACAAGATGCACCATTAACAGCTCAACAATCAACAAAGTGTAATACTAATTTTAATTGTGTATCTTTTGTTTTTACACTAAGCGGCGTTCTATGAGATCAATGTTCGACGCTGTAAACGTAATCATTTTTTTTGACACATTATCGCTTCGTTTGTTTATCTCATTGATGAAAAACAATTCTATTCATTGTTAAAAAAATATTTCTTATTAGAATATGTTTATACTACAAGCTGACAAGCAGCAGACGAACAATGAGATATAAAGCAAAAGGTCAAGTAGTCAGAAAGATTTATGGTGTGGTTAGGCACATCTAAAAATGGTCTTACGTCACGCACTGTGCTAAATCTGGTAGAACATTATTATTACATGAAAATTATATTGAAGTTGTTATTCTACAAGTAGTGCCTTTCAATAAGACAATATCACGTCACATATACATCAGGAATCATTATTATGGTGCGAAGAAAATTTCATGTATGTTAGAGACAATAACACTATGACCATCAAATAGTCTTGATGTCAATGTTCCGAATTATTACATGTGAAACACTATCACCAACAATATGCAATGTGATAAAGTTCAATGAACTATAATTCATTAATTGATGAAAATACGAAAAGGAGTTTTTCATCTACTAATAAAGGATTTTGTTGGCAACATCGAAATTTCGTTTCATAGAACTTCGTTCAATTGAAAATAAAAAGTGTAACTATGAAATAAGCTATCTTTATACTTTTTAGAGGTTTTTACACTACATCATCACAGAAAAGCTCAAGACTAATTAATTAATTTTTCTGCTTCGTCGATACTTTCTAGTCAGCAGTATTGTGTCAAGAAAAATAAATGGAATATTTCATTAGAGAAACTTATTATAATAATAGAGATGAGAATATGATTTAATAGCTCATTCTTGAATCTGTTAAAATATACATTGATTGTAGTGAAAATTATAATCGTTAATAATTGCACTAAAGAAAAATATTATTCAGAGCACAAATAGTCCGATAGTGTCATTATTGTTTAGTTTATTCCATTCTCTAAGACAAGATTTCTTCAGTAAAAATTCTGAAATTGCTCAAATCTACTAATGTGACTGTTTCATTTTCATTTCTATTATCACTCGTTAATATTCTTGCGATTATTCTTTCTTGAAACTTCTGTCGGATCCTTATAATTCAGATATAGTATCTCTATACTTCACCACGATACATACTTTCATAGTACGTCGCAATCAACTTTATCCTCTGGAACTGATAAATATTCAATTATTGTTGAAATTTTTGGAGTCAATAGAGCCTTTATTGATTCATTCGATAACTCTAGCCCATTAAGTTGTACACAATACATATTAACTGTCGTTGTGTAGAAACAAAACAATTGAGGTTCAGATGTTCGTATACACAGAACGACTCCAAAGTCAGAAAACACAGAATTTTTTAAATTCCTTCTTTGTACATAGTTAGCTACGCCTCATATTTATACTACATGCATAGTTTTCTCGGCTTATTTCGATCTTGTGAAATGAACTTGATTTAATTAAATTTTGTACTGATTCAGTCTAAATGAGGTCAAAATTAATTACACGAGATTCATTTCACAGATCAGGATAAGTACACAAAACCATTGAATGTGGAAAACATTGAATTTTCTCTTACAGTCGTAGATGAGAAATAAGACTGAGTATGTGCTCCGTGTTTTACTAGTATCACCGAGTACACGTGGTCATGTACAAAGAAGAAATCGAAAAAGTTCTATGTTCCCTTAGTATGAGGCTCACCTTGTACATTCATGCACAGAAATATGATGTACTAATTGTCGTGAAAAGTCAGATAAGAATATTTTAATCAAAAAAGAATTTTGTCGGAACGTCGAGAAAATTTAGGTATCTTGTAATTCTTTCAACGTTGTTATTTTGTTTTGTTTTTTTTCTATCAATCAAGAAAGACAAAAAAACTAAGAATATTAGTTTTTATGTTCAATTGATTGATATAATGATTTTAAATCAAAATATGATTATTGTTAAATTTTTATTTTTATTTTTTCATAACAAAGAAATGTGCATAGCCTTATATTCACCGGAGTTTATATTTAGTTTTGGTTTATTAATATCTGACAAATAGAAATCGAGCACAAAATAGAAAAAATAAGTAAATGATAATCTATCGTCGAAGTTGCTGATGAAGACTGAGCATTTGTGATGAAACTAATGGTTTCTATACAAAAATAAAAACAAATAAATAGAATAATATATATATATATATTCAATAAATACTTGAGCATAGAAAGAAGGTGGTTCTTGTGTTTTAAGTCGTTTTGCAACAGGTTCATGATTTTCTTGCATAGCCTAACAAATGAATAATAATTAATATAAATTTAATTCAATGTTTATTCTTACAAGAAGATGTACATGTGTATGTTGTTCTGGTACAAGAATCATCTTATGAACAGGTGCATGACAATTTTCTTGTGTTACTTGTATTGATGATTCTTCAATCGGAGGAGGTGCAGGTTGAGCAGCTGGTTGTTGTTGTTGTTGTGATTGTTCTTCTTCTTCAACAATAAACTCTCGTCTTCCATATGGAATTTCCATACCATAGAAAGCACTAATAAAATAAAATAAAATAAAATGTTTTTCTTTCACCAAATGTATAGGCATACTCTGGATGAGGTAAGGGTGATTTTTTAAAAAACGCATCAGTAAGAGCTTGTTCAGCTGTAATACGTTTATTAGGATCAAACGTTAAAAAACGTTTCATTAAATCTAATGAAAAACTTGGATGTCCATTAGGAAAAACTTTTTTCATCCATTGTTCTATACTACAATGACCATAACTAAAACAAAAAAATAAATAAAAGCAACGAAATAAATAAATCGAAAATTTTCTTGAAATAATTACTGAATAGCTCGAAAACCTTCTTTACTCAATCGTGGATGATCAGGCATTTGTTTGATACCGGGCCAATCATTATCTAAAAATATTTTATCAATTTAATATATATGATAGTTCATAAATAACTAGACAATAAAACTATTCAATATCTTCAGTGTACTTAAGTTAATCGCGCTGACTTTTTTTCTTTTCAGATGATAGAAGATTCTTCAAAGGTTTTATTCTCACAAGAAAACCGACAATGGATAATGTTAATTAAAGTACACTACTGACCAAAAGTATCCTCCTCGACGCATTCAAATATAGACGATAATTCCTGTTCAACTCAAGCGAACGAAGCCGAACCGGTCTCACTAATCTATATTTTTAAAATAGTGTATGTGCTAACAATGTCATATACCTAGCCCTGAGAATAACTGAGATAGTTTTGGTCAATAATGTTAGTTCTATACTGTGTCTATTCAAATGTTTTCTTGTCCAATGCATTGTATATGAAGACTATAGATGTATTGTGGAATTAAGGTTTTGAAAAACTAAACACAGTATTTTGCAGATCCTAGAAGGCTTTTTCGATGGCTACGTCTCTGAAAGAATACAAAATTCCTAACCATATGAAAACTTAGCAGTTTTCTATTAAATCCTTTTAGTTGCTTTCTCTTGTGAGTCTTATAAGTTTTTAATAAAAGACCTTACGAAACAAGCCAATCCGTTATTTTGTTCAGAATTTTGTGTTCTTTTATTTGAAATTCTCAAAAAAATAGTTTTCATCAAGTTTTCTGACACCTCCAACATACCGAGTTTAGTTCTATGAAAACTCACGCTCATAATCCATCCATAGAAAACTTCATTCACTACTTAAATTTACTAATAAAGATTTGAATTAAATGCTCAGCATTATAGAGAAAAAAATACATTTATTCTTATAATTTTAATCAGTGTTAGATGTATATGTACTATTATTTAAAATCCATACCTGATGGATAACCAAGTACTTGAAAAATTTTTTCAAGTGCATCACGATTAAATGGTGATGATGCTTTTATATCATCTTGTTTACAATGAAATAATGGTTCAAGTGTCAATAATTCATATAAAATACATCCAATAGCCCAAAGATCTATTTCAAAACAAATAAAAATCTTGACGATTATTTTAAATATCATTATTTACCTATTGATTTTGTATGATGATGGCTGCCAAGAAGAAGTTCAGGTGAACGATACCATAATGTAACAACAACAGGATCAATCTTACTTAATGGTACAAGTGGTGCATTAAATAATCGTGCAAAACCCATATCAGCTATTTTAACTCGACCACGTTCACCACCATCACCCATCAATAAAATATTAGCTGGTTTCTATAGATTCCATAAGAATTAGAAGAAAAACAGAAAGTTGTGTTTTTCTATGTACTTACTAAATCTCGATGTAAGACCCAATTTGAATGTAGATAATGAATACCAGCAAGAATTTGATAAAGAATTGATTTGATCATACCCGGTGCACATGGAACAGTTTTTTTTGAAGCTTTTGCAGCTCGATGATATTTAATTATATGCTAAATCATAAATTTTATTTTAGAAAAAAAAAAAAGAAAAGATTTTTAAGTGTTCAAAATCAAAGTTTCTTTCTCGAGATTTTACATTGCATATAGAAATATTCGATATATAATTTAATGAAAAACAAAATTTTCAAATAAGATCTTAGTTATAGTACAGTTGTTTTTTTTTCTTCGCTTCGAAATATCAAATGAATATATTTCAGAAATTAATATATAAAAGTCAATGAACTGGAAAATATGTCACATTTTAGGTAAAAACCATAACCATTTACAGATTAATTCACTATTTATATGTTAGAAAGTATTTAGAGCGTTTGTATTTTGTTTTTGTTTCAAAATATTATCGACCGTTGCTTTTTCTCAGGTATTACAATCAATGTTTTGATTGCTTCATTCGAATCGAAGGACAAAAAACAACTAGGCATTCCAAATGGTGTAAAAGTGCATATAAAAAAATGTCAACTCCATCAAGTATATTGTAGTTAAGAGAGCATGGTGACTTTTATCTCTCATAACCTTGATATCTGTCAAAAGAAAACATTTTCGAGAATTGAGTCTATGACAATTTTTACTCTACTTATGAAGATATATCTATTCTTAAAATTTCAAATCTTTCTTATGAGCTATTTTACAAAAACACTGCAAAGATACATGAAAGCTTTCTTTTTTTTATGCAAGAAACCCAGTATTTTAATTATATTCAAATCTTTAATAAGAATCAATGACATATGATTGATTGCTGCATAGATGAGAAAATAAACATTTTTTAGGTTTCAGAATTCATTAAACCATAAAAATACAGAAAACAGATGAATATATACTACCACCAACAAAAGTATTCAGAATCATATTTTTGAATATAAAACATCAAGTTTATAATTCGAGCAATATTATGAAGAGAAGATATGAATAGTACAAACATAGACACTTTTAAGACAATTTAGAAGTATAAAAATAAAAATACAATGTATTGATTTCCTTAAAACTATAATGCTGAAGTATGTGAATGATGCAGTTATAGTTATGGTTTTAATATTATTGCGTTAGTATGAAAACATTATCAAACAAAAAAATCTGAAATCTCAAGATGAACTAGAGAATGCAGCCGATGAAACATACAATTATCTATGAACACCTTTAATTATATTGTAAGCGTCTCTATCCTTGCACTATATCTTCATAAAATTCTTCTATCCATAAACTATATATTTTTTTTTCTATATCAAAAATACAGCTCGAAATACATTTGTCGTTGATAGATACGTAGATTCGAACAAGATGTTCTCGCTTATGTCTAAATAACAATCAACCGCTCGGAGAATCTGTCGAATTAACTTCGGACATAATCGAATAATGGGAATTTTTGTGTTAACTGTGTCACGATCACAAAAACATTTCATAAACAGTGCATGGGTTCGAAAATATTCAACATGATGAGCTCTAATTGCTGGTTCTTTAAGAAACTATTCTATTTTGTCTAATATAATTCTGTCTGTTGTTGAATTTCTCTTGATTTTTTTTTTGTCGATTTATTCACAATAAAAATCTCAATTAAACATACCCAAAGATCATGTTCAGCAAAATCAAATAATAATGAAACACGTCGATCTTCATGTGATAAAAATACACGTTGTAAATTAATAAGATTAATATGATTAAGTTCTCGAAGTAACTAGAATAAATAAATTTAAATTAGGAAAAATAAAATAAATTTACAATTAGATTTACAGCGATTTCTCGTATGGCACTATTTGACATTGATTGTCCAGTTGCTAGAAAAATAAAAAAAAAAAAAATTGAATTACAAATATAAATTTTACTCTTTTTTCTGTTTTATTACCATCGATTTGTTTCAATGCATAATCATTTGTATCACGTCTATTGATATAAACAATAAGTATAATAAAATATAGAATATTAATTGAAAATCTAACCCATCTTTTCTTTTTGCTTTAAAAACTTTTCCATATGTTCCACGACCAATCATTCGACCTTGAAATTCAAAAAGATCTTCAACTGATCGTCGATCTTGATCTTGTTGTGCTCGAAATTCAAAATCCATTGATTTATTTTTACATCAATTCCCCATTATAATCTATTTTTTTTGTCTGTCTAAAATCAAAAATCATGTCTTCTTATAATATTCATTTTCAACAAAAAAAAATCAAAAAAAGAAGAAAGAAATCTTTCTATTCAAAAAAAAATAAATTATTATTAGAATAAAAAAATTATTCATTCAGCGTAAGATTCTCAAATAACATACAAATAATTTCTTTCGATTGATAATACCAAAAGCAAAAAAAAAAGGAAGGAAAAATAATTGCAAAAGTCGTATATTTTTAAAATAAGAATGAATATTGTATGACTTCAATTAACGAACAGAAATAAAACAATCGAGCAAAAATAATCCAATGAAAAATTATCAAAAAAAACTTATTCATTGGATAATATTTCGAACAATAAAAATAAGAGAATTTTTTTTCTTAGTCATTTATATATGGAAATTTATCATTGATTTAGTAGAAAGTTACTTGATAAAATAAGTTTTTTGTTGTTTTGGCTATTCTAGATTGAAAACAATGGGTGGACGAAATATTAGCACGACAAAAAGTGGAAAATTTATGAATCCAACTGATCAAGCTCGTAAATTGATTTTTTTTTCTATGATTCAAAACATTAAAAAATAATTTTCTTGCTTGTTTTTTTGTTTATTTTCAGGAAAAGAAGCTCGAAAAAAAGAATTAAAGAAAAATAAAAAACAACGTTTATTAGTTCGACAAAATGTTCTTAAAGGAAAAAATCCAAGAAGTCTTATTTCTGAAATGGAACATCTTGATCGAATGGAATATGATCCAGTTAATCCAGCACCATATAATATTAAAGTTTTACAAGAAAAACGTAAAAAAGTTAAAGAAACATGGGATCGAGTTTATCGACTTTATGTAACTAAAAAAAAAAAACAACAACAATTAGAAGATAAATATTCAACAAAATTTACTTTTTTCTTTTTAGTCAAAAGATCAACCAGAATCAATAACACAAATGGATTCATTATTAGCTGAATATGAAAGAGGACGTGCACAACTTATTACTTGGTTTGGTAAGATTTCTATGTTTAGAACTTTCTAATATATATATTTTTTTTAAATTTCTAATAGAATCAGTCAAAGAAACACAACGTGTAACTGTTGATGAAATTCCAATGCCGGAATTACCTAGTGGATCTATAGCAAGTGAAGTTAATAGTATACCAACAAGTTTTCATGATGCACCACGAAGTATTCTAAAACAAAAAGAGTAAATAAATTAGAAAAAGAAATCATATTTTATCCTATTTGAAGTTTTTTTTTTTTTTTTTTTTTTGTTAAGTTCACTTGAACAGACACAACGTATTGTAATTACGAAAAAACCACCAGGTCCTCCACCTGGTCGACCACCAATTTTGAGTGATAATGAAGATATTAGTGATGATGAAGAAGGTAATTATTATTGAAAATTGATATTCCATATAATTATTTCTATTTTAGAAATACCATCAACATCAAAACCTCTTCAACAAAATGGTAATTTTGTTATAAAAAAAAATATTGTTTTTCTAAAGTTAATTATATTTAAAAGAACGACGACGTATTCGTTTTGCTGATGCATCACCAACATCAGTTTCAACAACAGCAAGTGTTAGTCGATGGAGTGATAATATTCCTACTGAAGAAGCAGAATTTGGTACACCAGTTGCTGCTTCTGAACCACCACAATATACTACAGTGAGTTCATACGTCATTTTTTGTATAACAAAAAAAATAAAAGGTTTTGTTTTTTCATATAGGAACGACCACTCATTATGCCACCACCATTTCCACCACCTCCTCGTGGTTCGTGTACAAATAGAAACAAAAATTATTTCTTATACTTAATCATAAATATTTTTCTTTTATTTTAGGAATGAGATTACCTCCACCACCACCTCCTGTTGCATTTTTTGCTGCAAATCCAAGTAACAAAAAAAAAAAAAAAAATTATATTTACAAAAACTTTGTTTTATTTAATTATCAATATTATTTTTAGGTGTTCGAATGCCTCCTAATGTTCGACCATCATTTCCTCCGAATGCACCACCATCAAAATTTTCTCATCAACAAGCACCGAATGTATTTAGTGCACCACCAAGTCTCATAGCAAAACCATCACAAACATCAGTACCATCAAATCTAGCTCCTGTATCAACTAAACCTAGTATGACATTTGAAGCTAAACCTCAAATAAGGTAATATTAATTTGAATACTTATCGTTTGCTTTTTATATTAATATATTATTGTTTAATAGAGCACGTCAAGATGTTACAAAATTTGTACCAACTGTACTTAAAGTTAAACGTGGTGGTACAGCAAATAGTACGGGTATTAAAATTACAGATAAAACTAGTGGAATACAGTCAACATCTCGTTTTGAAGATCCACTTTCAATGAAAGGACGAATAGGAAATACATCGGGTATGACAAATCAACATTTAATGATGGCTGGACCATCAACTGATGATGCATATGATACATTTATGAAAGAAATTAATCAATTGATTTAATCTAACATTGCTGCTTGTTTTCTTTTCATGGTTTATTCGTTCATTTATATTTGTATATAAATAATATGTTCACATTGTTTAAGGTTTTTTGCTGTGAAAATAGCATACATGGTGAATATATTCCAAACATTAAAGTAATATCTATTGAAAATGCTCATTGAATGATATTTTTATATTTTGTCTTGTTTCATTGGATCGGACAGAGCAGAATATTCTGCAAAATTGATGTACTGTCTTGAGTGTAGTTCTAAGTAGAGTTCAAAAACAATAAGATTTATATATTTCAAAACACTGATACATTTGTTGAATTATTATTGTCAAGATGAAATCTTTGATTTTTCTTTTCGATAAGAATTACTTTAATTGTTCAAGGAGTATAATGCATTATTAAGATCAGCCGTATTCTGCAATATAGTTTCGATTTTTAACAGTCAAAAAATGCTCTTTTTCAAGATGCAAAGTTTAATGTTCAAATTTACAAGGCAAAAAATTCTAACTCTATACAATTCTACACCTCTGATATTTACTCTAGAAGTAAGAAGTTTATTGTCATTTGAAAAAGGAAAAAGAATGCATATTGTTTATAGACTAGAATTTTAAATACAAAATATTTCAAAGTAAGATCAATAAAGAAGACCATGATATTCTAATATAAAAACATGATGATATCTTGATATTTTACAGGATTAGAAAATAAAATTATAAATAATTATTAAAACTGTTACACAGCTGAAAATTTTTATTTTTGCAGAAAATTCTTTGATATTGTGAAAGAGATGATTAATCCACATGTTTCCGTTTATGAATTTTTGCTTACGGTTAGTGAATGTCGATGATGAAAGATATCGCAATATATTGCAATGAGTGCAAAAGAAAAGTAAAGAACAACTATCATAGTAATAGTACAATGGGCTTTGGTTTCGCGGTTATGTCTATGAGAGCAGAGATTGGAAATTTCTACTTCTACACTTCGAGATTCATTTTAGGTAGTGTTGCACAAAACTTTTTTCTCTTTTAAGAAGTCCAACAAATAGGTGTGTAGATACTTTGTACCTGACAAGTTTTTAGAACGATCTTGGAGACCTTTTAGAAGTTTTTTTTAGGTTGAAAATAGGTTCCAGAAACTTAAGAAATCTTCATGAATTAGAATGTATCAGATGAATCAAAATGATTCGAACATCGTGTAGTTATGCTCAAATCTCAACACAAAGAATTTCTTTGCGAAAGATACACTGTTGAATTCTGTACGAAACTGGAAGTAAAGATGTTCTCGTCTTGTAAAGACTTCCATGATGGTATGATTTATCATTACAACGTAGTAAACAAACTTTTCTTACGCTTAAGATAACGGGACATTGCGGAATTTGGCAAATATTTTAAGTCTTATAGAACGTCATCAAAATAATTCAATAGGATTTTTTATTTCTACCTTTATACCGGAAATTTAAATTCTTTCTTCTAGTTTTTTTTCGCCGTTCTAGATTTTGCGACATATTCTACATTTTTACAATAGATAATATTAATCTCCGTGCAGAAAATCTGAATATTACTTATGAAATTTCTCAAAAAACCCAAATCCAGCGATTCTCTATTCTACATAATGTTTCCTTTATAATGATTGTAGTGCTGTGGTCAACTTATAGACGAAAAATTGGCATATTAATGTTTGCATCGAAGAGAACACATCAACATTTTATTTACAGCTATGTATTCTTTTCGTTTCATGCACAAAGGCTTGTAAATATTAAACGATCGCGTCAACATATATTAACGTTGACAAGATCATAGCCATGTGAACAGATTAAAGCTTGCGATCTGATTCGGTAAGTTTAAAAAAAAAAAGTGATCGCGCAATGTATAAGTTGCATACTTCAATAAATGCCGATCACTTCGTGTACAATCAAATCTTTATACGCATGATGTTTCTCTTAGTCAGTCTTTGACAATTATTCATTGTATCGATTCGTATTCCACATTCAGTACCTCCTCCTCCTCCTATACCATCCGAAGTTGAAATACACAAACTTTGATACGCCACCGAGGTCAATGTTTCATGATTGTGAGGATGCTATTGCCTTTTCTAGTTCTGTGATTTCTATTTGTATCAAGTTTTATAGACACAATACTTCTGGGTGTTGTGCCAACACCAGAAGATGACCAACTTATTTGGCAAGGCAAAAATTTTTCTTTTATCCTTATCAGTAGTTCAAGTGTGATATGGCATCCTCTAATCAGTCAATGTGTGTCCATGTCAAAACAAAATTGGCATCAACATGGATGGTACCGATCTGCATCATTCAAATGAAATATTTTAATTTCGTTTTTCTTTTTCTTTCAAATTTTGTAAAACAACTTGTGTATCGAAGCAAGTCAGACACTTACTAATAAAGGAACAAATCAAATGCGCCAGAAATCTAATTAGAATGCATCTTTGAATAAAGTGCGATGGCTTGTATCAATACTAAGTTCGTCGAAACCTAATGTACACCTTTGACAATTCATACAGCTTGTAAACAAGAGTTATTCTCTTTTGAGCAGAAAATCATAATGTACCAGTCTAAAAGCTTGATCAGACCAAAACGTGAGTAACACAAATAAAATTTAATTCAATAAAGCCTTTGTCTATTTGAGAATATAGGAAGGTTCATGAACTTGAATATTGTTTTCTGAAGTTGTTTAGAAGAGTATCTTTTTTGGGTCAAAATGTAAAATAATATCAAGCTAAATAAAATGTTAGGGACAAAACCAAATTGTAATAACACAGGATGATCATAAAGTGGATACAAACATTAGTATATATAAAATATAAATTTTCAGTGAATCACATTTTATATGAATTTTTGAAAAGTAATTCAGAAAAAAGTGAATGATCATTGAACACATCAAAACTGTCATACTTATATAAATATCCTTCTAACATTAGAAACAATTCACAGAACTAATGATATGAGATAAACAGTATAAGAGAAGAAGATTGTTGCCTTTTCTTGTTCGATCGATCATTCCATCAAATATCTCGAAGATACGCGGAAATTTTTTTAAGTATATGAACTATTCTACAAAATCTTTACTAATAAAATAACGTCGAGAATCAATAAGAACCATAAGTACTTTGAAAGAAGACTTATAAACACTTAAAAATGAAAATGAACAATTAAGACATTAGATATTTAGTTCAATAAGCCATGAATAAGAAATAGACGAGTTGATGTGTAACGTCGACACAAATGATATACATGGAACAATGATCAATGATAAACGTTTACCATTAAAATCTTTTGAAAATTCTGATGAATGTCTCAAAAGCGAATTGTTTTTGTTTAAGTTTAAGTATCAAAATTTTCGGAAAAATGACAACAATCGAATTCTCTTTCTATCATTGATACATGATGCCTACTGTTTCGGTCTTGCTATTTTCTATTATTGATGATCTTAACCGCAACTTAAGTCTCACTACAAACATCACATATTTGATCTATCGATTATGTCTAGATCATACTACATAATGAACAGAGACTCAAGAGACCGAAAATGTACCCAATTGATGTTGTATCATGTTTCTCTAAATGATGCAAATTTGTGTACTACAATTTCGATCGATGTCTCTTGTATGCGAACATAAGAGGTATGTCATTTTGAAAACAACAAATGAAGCGAATTTATTCTCAGGATTCTTGATAATGACAATTTCTGCTTGCTCTTCTACTATCACCACGGTATATCATAAACCGAAAAATTATTCTCGAGCATAAGATACGTTATTTCTGGTCATAGGAAGTGAGCCAAACATGCTAACCAAAGAAACGTGGCTCACTTCATATAGACAAAATAGACCAATCAAAATGCGAGTTTTTACTTTACCGCCATCCAACTATTTTTCCAAAACAGGACAATAGTACTTACAACCCGGAAGTACCATTCCCAAAGCAGAACAATATTACTGACAACCCGGAAATACTATTCCCATAACAGAACAATAATACTCATAACCCGGAAGTGCTATTCCCAAAACAGAACACAACTGTTCTTTTTTGGGAAAGATACTTCCGGGTTATGAGTATTATTGTTCTGTTATGATAATGGCACTTCCGGTATTAGAGTACCATATATTTTAAATGGGTATAGTATGGACTAATGGACTCCACTGTGGCTCACGCCAACTTTGGCTCACTTCGTACGACCGTTATTTCTTGAATTAGCCATGTCACTTCTTGTTATCTTTGTCCTCACATCATAACATATTCGAAGTAGGAAAAATCTCTCTTCTTATGATTGTGTGTCCATATTCAGATAGCTTCATATACTATACAATCGACTTAAACGTCGACTTTCATAAACAATCACGCAACATTTTGCACAAATCAGGTAAAAAGAAAAGTCAACTGTTTTTTTTTCTTGTGCACATACTTTAAAGAAAATCTTAGTATTCATTATATTACTAGAATTAAAATAATCAATGAAATAATATTAATTAAAACTATTAGGCTACGATCCAGAGTGTAGAATAGAATAGATTTACTGAAGACAATAAAACGGTCACTTCAAACTATAGAAATATCTTTTTTATCGTTATATTTTCACTATGGATAAAGTATAGTCGACTAGCTGATTTTGAAAGCCATATATCGTGATACATAGTACCTCTTGTAATCTGTTTTCCATGTAGTATCATTTTTAGTTTAGCTTAGATGCTTCGGTGATCTTGTTCAATGAAACATGATGTCACGTGTTTAATTCTCATACTGATCGGATGGATTCTACATCAAGGAAAAAACTATTATTTCTATTTGAACTTCAGAAACATTGAACGAAATAGAATTATAAAGGAAGAAATTAGAGTTTTTTCCTTTTCAAAAATATTCTACAAATAGTGATTTCGAATCCAATGCAAGATTGTCCTTTCAAATATGCTTAAAGGCAGGAATGCACTCACTTCATCTGGACGAAGTGAGATGGTGGCACTTGTTGGATGAAGAAAGATGATGTTTGGAGATCTCAAGCTTTTCGAACCCACGATTTAATCATAGTCTGTGGAGTGCGAAAGTTAAATCCAATCACGAAGCCAACTTGATGAGTCAATTTTCTAATGAGAAAAAGACTTTCATTTTATAGACAACCATATATTATTTATTTATTCTTTCAATTTCGTTTTGTTCTAACTGTATTGCTCTATCCGATTCAACGCTTTTTTCTTTTGACTGATGTTGTAGCTATGATTATTTCTGATATTTTATGGTAAAATTCACTGTTCTACTTGGGTTCGAATAAGTAACAATATAATTTAGTGATAACAGAAACGCAAGAGAGTACGCTAGGAAAAACTTCTGACAGTAGCTTATACTATCATTGTAATTTATGCTGAATCACCCAATAAGAGTTTTAGTTGTCTTTTTCTACAATATATGTCAAAAGCCAATGAGCAACAAGTTTTATTTTGAACCTGTACCATCATATTCTTGGTCAACTGTTATGATGACACGCATTTTTTTCGAAAGATTCAAAGAAGAAATTTATTCTCGAATAATATCACTATATGAACATTTATCTATCATTATTAATATGAACTCAAGTATTCTATTCACTTCTTCGTAAACGACAAATTTTTAAAAGCTCTTATTAGAAAATTTTTCAAAAAATTTATAATTTTTGGAAGCATTGACTGTATGAATGTACTTATTATCATCCATTTGCTTTGCTTAAACATTTGATTTTGATTCGTCTTATACAATGAAGCATGAGACTAAGTTTCAGTGACTTGAAACAAAAAATAAGAAAAGAGTCTTTTGAATGAGATGATGACGTTTGTAATGTTACAACAACAACTTTCGGAATGCATAAGGTCTCTGCATGAATAAAAAATTGAATTTCTTTTATCTGTTCCTAATGGCTACGGTATTTTGATAAGCAATACAATTTTTGAAATATTTTTTCTTTGAATAGCTGAATCAAAGAAAGATCAACGAAACAAATTGATTATTTTGAAATATTTAGTGGAGAAAAATTTTTTTTTTTCAACTGATCTAATTTTACATCAACATCAAAATCAAAATTTCATTTGAGAGATTTTTACAAAGTATTGCATTGTTTTCATCAAGCTGTCTTTTCTTAATTTGATTGAGAACACAAATTATCTACAGTTTAACCTACATAATTCACAAAGATTTTCTTACTGTTGATGATGAAGACTCTTGCTTTGACAGATCTCATCTATCGACACTATCAAAAGATGCATCTACTAACATCTGTAATATGATGTAATGAAGATATGGTTGGTTTTTGATTAGTTTTATTATAGGATTTGAAATAATGTTGAAAAAAAACTCGATTGATTGGTTTCATCTTGCATCTTTGTTTTTATTCATAAGCGAATCAATGAACTTACAGTAATCACTTTCATAAGAATAGGTGCTCCTTCGTCACAAGAATGCTGCTAGAAGAAAAATCATACTTCTGTGTTTTTTCATAGTTCTTCACATGCATATCTTTCTTATATTGTTTTGTGTATTTCTTACACTCAAGATATAAAAGAGAAAGATGGTCAGTTCCTCTGTATGATATCAATTTTCCTTAAAATAATAATAATAATAAAATAATGAAAGTACCATTTATAGCAGAAGACGAAGTACCAGCTCTCTTGCTACTATCATTTTTTTGCACTGATATATTCAAAGTGAAAAAGACGTTATACTATTTCCAACAACTGCCGTGACATAAAAAAGACATACTAAATTTTTGAAAATCGTCGGTATTAAAGATCAATTTGACTCAAAATGTTGTGGTCGTCTAATTTCTTATTATCAGGTTTTCTATCATCATTTTATCTTTTTTTTAATTTATAACCTTTTTGAAACGTAGAAAACTTTTGGACAAAAGTACAATTCAGCCACATACCGTCTCCTAAATAATGCAGTTTTCTAATTTTTGCAAATATAAACAATTATGTCACAAATATATCAAGAATCATGTTTTCATTTGCCACAACAATTAAAATGAAATTAAAAAAAGAAAACGAATATAAAACGTATAGCAAAAATAAAAATAAAAAAAACAAAGGCGCCTTCAGTCATAAAAAAAAATTCATTGCTGAAGGAATGTGGGTGTCGGTTTAAACGAAGCAAAGACTTACACTTACATCCACATATCAGAAACAACTTTTTGTTTTGACCGTAATAAGTCTTCAATTTGATTTTCTGTTGCAAGTCATTCCGACAAGCAGCCACCGTAATCAAGATAATTAGTATGATCACATTGTGGATGTTTGTGTGCTTGTGCATGAAAAAAAGACTTTTAAACTCATATTTACACTAATAAACAATGTCGAGTACACTTTTAGTCGCATTGTATAATGAGTAGCTTTCAACGCATACATTTTCCAATAATATTGTTGTAAATTGTTCATCCACTTCTATTGTTTTAACACGAAATGATGTCCAAGGAAGTATTAAAACTTCTGCTTCATTTTCATATTCTGATATACATGATAATTGATGATCAGCTATTGCATTCAAATTAATTCCTTTCTCGCATATAGTAGGAAAGTCACATACCATCAATACTTTAATTTTATCTGATGGCGCTTCTGCACTAGTAAAACTTTCTGCTACATCTCGATTCAATGATGTCGATGAGAATGTAGTTGTTAATATAAGGCTTTCATTAGTTCTTAAAGCCCAACGATAATTATTAACATCTTGTTTTGTCATCAAGACCCCGCGATACACTAGACCTTTATAATGTCGGGTTTTTAATTGAGGAGCATCTGCTAGTACAGCACTTAATAACGGAAAGATATTATTGTCTTTTAGTTGCCTATAAAATGGTGTTTCTAATGTATAAAGTTTTAATAAATATTCAAGTGTTCCTGTTTGCTCATATTTCGATAATAAAAAGCAACATTTTTTATATTCATGATGTGAAGGAGTAACAAATTTATCAATCATTTCTTGTATTTTTTTGACTCGATGCGTTTTATCATACACCAACTTAAGTAGCTGCAATATATCAGATGGTAAACTTTCTTGTAATATACTTTCGTACTTTGATATCATTTTGTTGATAAAAAACCTAAATGGACTTGATATCAAGATTGTTTTCGCACTACCTGCATAGGATAAATTTTTCAACATGCGTAATTCATCTTCTGTACCAACATTAGTTAGCCATGAAGACTCAGTGAAAGTAACATTATCATTTGATTCTGTATGTATCTCTTGATCGTCTGCTTTGATAATTTGAAATGTCTGTTGAGTACTTTCATTATCACAAAATCGATTTATATTCAATGGTCGATAAAATAATTGTTTTATATCATCTGTTTCAGCTTCTTCATATGCTGTAAGACCATGTAAATTACGTCGATGTCGTTGAACACCATGCTATTGTAGAAGTAGATGAACAATTTCTGTATGACCAAAATATGTTGCTGCATGTAATGGTGTACTTCCATTTGGTTCCAATGTATTCAAATCATTATATGATATTGTTAATAATAATTGTTTGACTCGTTCAATATCTCCATTTCGGCAAGCCCAATAAAACTCACTTGCTTTACCTTCTTGTGGTTGATCAAGAATTTTTTTTTCTTGTTTCACTTCAGTATCGATCGTATTACCCATAATAATAAACGTCTACAGTACCTAAAAAACGTGTTAAATATTATCAAATAGCATTTTAATTTAATTTACTGAATTTAGAACAGAAAAATATGAAATTCTAAAAATAATCGATGGACTTGAAATTTAATGAATAATCTCTTCTCTTTAAGACTTTCGAAGTACTTTCATAATTCTGCTGTATCTTTTTTTTTTCTACTCGATCTTAAGCAGATGAATGATAACAGATACTTTAGAATAAATAGGTCTTTCAATATTTTGGCTAGGAATTTTCTATGAAATAATTTGATTAAATTTGCCATTTTTTTTCAATTTTAAAAACTTGATACATTCTTTTGAAAGAATAATGAGCATTTTAGAAAATAATGCTTTTTCCAGTTTTCATTGAAATTTTTGTCGTTTCGCTAAACAGAATATCTTCCTTCTAACAGAATACAGAACAAAATTGGTTCTACTAACAAAAAAAACAAAAAATGTTCCACGATCTGGACACTGTTACATCCCTGTCCGTTCGAGCTACTACTGAAGCAAATAACAAAAACATTTAACCCCTCCCCGTAATAGAAGCCCCTCCCATATTAGAAGCCCTCCCCCTATTAGAAGCCCCCTTTAAAGGATTTATCCAGTAAAATTTGCAACTTTTCCCAGCAAAATCCGGCCCAAGTTTGCAAGGCCTAATAGAAGCCCCGGGGGGCTTCTAACATGGGAGGGGGTTTAAGTCATATCAGTTATACTATCTTGTAGAGAATTTCGAGATGTATCTTTTGGAAAAAAAATATTCACGTCTAAAAGCTACAATGAAAAGAATTTCTTGTCAAAATATTGAACGATCAATTTATTCTGAAATACGTGCTATGTACACATAAATATTTAGTGTAATTAAATGTATACGAACTACTACAAACACTCATAATTTTGTTTTTTGTTTCATAATCAAATAAAATCATTGTTGTCAAGGTCTTATTTTAAACGTGTTTTCAAATCTACTATTATATTCAAAACTTTAATGTGTAGTTCCAAAGATGTTCTATTATTATTTTGAAACATAAAGCATTTGAAAATCCATGAAATAGCTCAAGGTTTAGGCACTAAAAATTAATTAAGCTACAGTATTTTGACTTTACCTACAAGATTTAAATGTGAAGGAAAATCTATTCAATAAACTTGACCTATTGTGCAACTTCTTTCGAGAATATCTCAAATGTGAAGAACTCATTTATAAGAATTTCAAATCAGCTTCTTCAGCCACTTTTAAGTTCTCAAAAAAGAAAGAAATATTGTTAAAGAAGCTGGATTGAGTACTTAGTGTATATACGTACTTCTTTTTCTTATTTGCAAATCACTTGTTATTCGATTGTTTGAAATATTTGTTTCTAATCTTTTTCATTCGAGTGAATGACACAGCATTGACAATCCATAATTTATATATAAAGTTGAATGAGATTACTCATATTCATCGTGAAAGAGTGACAAACAAAAATTATTACTGAAATATGACAAAAAGTGTTCGTTTTCTTTCCAATTAATAGTGACATTATTTATTTTGGAAAGATTTTTTTCCTTTGTGTAAATGATAACAGAAAAAAAAAACAACATTTAAGTCCCAGATGATGTTACTCAACACTAAGAAATATAAAAATACATTGCCTTCCTCTCTCTTTCTTTTATGTAACAAATGACTCATTTCTTTAACCAAAAAAAACTAGCGTAAAGCAATAGAGCTGCTATGGGATGTAGCTGTGTGGATGTGAGTGTGAATGTAATTGAAGTGATTACATGCACCCACATCCCCATCAGGTCTCGACATGAACACAGAAAATTAAGGTCTTCCACTTGTTTCTAATGACAACGATATTTTGATTGACAATACAATTATTGAGAAACTTTCATGAAATAAATTTTTGTCTTAACTCATTTTTTGAAATATTTCTTCTTTGAATTGCTGAATCAAGAAAAAACGTTCAACGAAACAAACTGATCATTTTGAAATATTTAGTAGAGAAAATTTTTTTTTCAACTAATCTATGTTTATATCGAATCCAAAATCAAAATCTCATTTCACATGTTTTCAAAGAGTATTGTATTGTTTTTATCAGGCCATGTTTTTTCTTAATTTGACGGAGAACATCAATTTTCTACAGTTTAACCTATGTAATCCACAAAGATTTTCTTACTGTCGGCGTCGACTTTTGTCTTGACAGATTTCATGCATCGATACGTTCTCTAACCATTACGACCGTAGAGGAACACAGAATATAGAGAATCTAAAGTATAAAAGAATGAGAACAAGATGGAGGATTACACTAATCGACATTAAAGAGTCTTCTGGAATCATATGAAGCTTACAAGACCGTTTCTATCCATCTCCCGAAGAGTTTCCGGTATCAAAGGACGACATCCACCTTGTCGATAAACTCAGGATATCAAAATGAAGTACAAGTCGTTTAGGCTTATGAAGACAATGAACTCTTGATCTTTCTTTTACCTAATGAGATCTATGTGCATTTAGAGAAAATTGTTCTACGAATAAGTAATCATCACATGATTCTGTCAAACAACGATAACATATATTGTCGTACTACTTATTTACGTAAATTAATAAGAATTTAAACATGTTGGAAAACTCATGTTCAAGATAATGTCACATTTTGAACATATGTTTGTCTTTTCTAGATAAGGACTTAGGTCATCGTACTCGGCTTTCGACTATATGAAAAGAACAAGGAGCAAAAGAAAAAAGATACTGTCTTAAATTGAGTTAAAATGAGTCAATAGCTGAGCGATTTTTATTAGTTCGGATACTATGTCTCAAAAAAACAAAAGTTCATGTGAATCGATATTTATCCCTAACATTTGAATCAGAATAGATTAAAGAGAAAAGTCTTTCGATTGTTTTAGTTTTATGACTGTTTGCATTTTTTCTAATATTATGTTCTCGTGTTTCAATTCTTCTTTCAACGTATGTGATAACATAACTACCGTATGATTCGATGCAAAACATTAGACATGTGGTGTATCGATAGATTAGTCACTGACAAAAGATTTCTCTGGTCTGATTCTTTTTTCAACCTCCTAGATAATGCGTTTTTTTTCGCAAAAATTTTACCCATAGATAATAAGTTGATGCTCTTGTATTGTGGCACTGAAATACAGATGACTTTGTGTTCGGTTTTATTTTTTAGCTTCTGACTAATGAATAGAAATTACTAATTAGATACATACCGATATTATTATTTTTCATGATGCTGTTAGGATTCTGTATGTGATATGTGCTTTTTTTTTACTCTATTGATATTGCTCTTTTTCAGTCTTTCGGTTCGTTAATGAATGACATTAATAGAAGAGTGAGTACAGTTCACGAGAATCTAACCCTGTTGGTACGCAACTATAAAATAGCATCCACTTCGGGCATCAAAGCTCCTTTGTGCAAGTATCGTTTTCCATATGCATATAGCCAAATATTTACAATATATCTATACTTTCATGTCGAGAACTTGTACATAGTTGAATATTGGTCGATTTGTTTAAATTTCAATGACTTGGATGGTGTGTTTGTTCCTCGATCATTTCTTGCCACATACCCGAGTGACTACCTTAGCGCAAATATGCGTGAGACACAGGGCAAAAATCACACTTATTAGTTGTTCGTTTTCATGTTGATTCTCTTATTCTAGTTGATCAATCATTTGAATTTCAACAATGAAATATGATGTAGAATCAATTCAAAGACCTATGCTTTCTTATTCTTGTTATTTTCTTATGCAAACCAAATCGAATAAGTCGTCCATAGACTCAGTATTCTGTTTGCCAGTGTTTGAAAGATTTTGTTAACGATTTAACATTGTTTTGGCAAAATATATTTACTCATAGTAGTATCACTAGTGAGAAGTATTTTTCAAAATTTTTCTTTGTCGTAACTTTTTTTTGTGCATACTCTAACAATTCACCTCTATCAATTTCAATAGATTTTATATCTAATTAAATATAGCTCATGTTGTTCTTTCCTCATTTAATTTCATGCAAACAAGTAAAATTTCTGTGACCAACGCCCATATGACTTTTTTTTGTATATATCTGATTAGTTTTGTTTTTGTCTTTTTTCAAAAACCAAACAATTACCACACATATAAACATATGCATGCAATCATATAAGAACGTTAAATTGAAACTATTAATAGATACAGAAGCAATATTCAATTTCTTCTTGTGTTACTGTTCTAATTAGTACTGTCACCATAAGCAATATTATCACGTACACTCAAATTAAAAGAAGAATAGGTTCTTGTTGAACAAGACCAAATTGTGATCGTAACCATGATAGATTCAGTAAATGAACATCATGGCCATCGAGAAATACTGTGCCATGATATGGATCATAAAAACAAAGAATTAATGCTACACATGTACAGGGTGGCGCATAAGTCACTTTACCGAAAAAAAATTGAATATCTCCATTATGGCTGGAGCAAATGAGCTGATTTTTTTACCAATAATAGAGGCATGTACAAGCTTTATATCCATAAAGACATGCCTAAAGAAACCCTTTGTTAAGTATATTGTTTTTTCTCCTATCTGTCAAAAAGTAAAGCTTTTTTTGTTGAGATCAATAGTGATACTTAACAANCAACTCCAATAGAAGAATACGTCCAGCTTTTCCTATGGAGTGCGGCCTAGTGACAGATTCAATAGCCCAATATCTTTCGTACAGTTAGGATTAGCTATACCTCTGAACAGAATGCTGATCTGATGCAGACTTTTTGTGCTCAATTGCTTGAGCTCCTCATACACACTAAGTAACCACAATAGCAGGTATATGTTACAATATAGACAGCATACTATCGGACAAGTTATTCGAGACAAACAGCCGTTACTAAGTTGTCCAGAATCATTTCATCGTTGATGTCATCAAGGTTTAAACACAGTGGCATCAACTTCAAAGACTTATGGAGACGAATATTTTAAGGATTTTTATTGTCTTATGAAGACCTTCCTGTAAGGCTAATATAGCGCTCAAATGGCGAGTGTCAACTCAAGTGATTCTCTTATTATTAAATACCAAAATTTTTCATTATTTCCGAAAACCTGAACATATCTTTTTTATTCACTCAAATATAGATTAGACATATACTTTGAACCTTAACAAGATTTATATAGCAATATTTGAATATTTAAAAAATGTTTAGGAAATATTTTGATTATGAAAATTTGATTGAGAAGAATCCACGAGAGAACATCACAAAGTGTTCAATCGATTTTCTAATCGAGACAACATTCACGTGAGAGACCATAGTAAGTTATGTAAAAGCCTAAGAGAGTTTGTGCTATTGAAAACTTCATTTGTGAAGTATTTAAAGTAGAAATTCGATGTTCAGGATGACCTCAGGGGAATCACTAATTTCAATTAAAAAATGCAGTAAAACTTAAATATCTTACGAACAATCGCTCAGACAATCGAACCTCGTTTAGTCTTTTACACTACTCAGTATGGCTTCTTACTTAAATATAATCTCGATCTAAAAGCGAGTGGATAGATGTAGACGTTCTCTCGCCAGTGAAATTTTTTACACTCGAAATGTTTCATGGATTAACAATTCGAGTTTTTTTCGTTTTCGTTTATCCGTTCAGAATGTCAAACAATGAATAAATAATTTAATCACGTATTCTTATATCAAGATCGTCTTCCTAAAAACTAAAGACTTTTTGTTTTATCATTTTTTTCTATCTTGAGAGTTGCATAATTTCCAATTTGTTTTTCGTTTTTTTGAGAATAACTCCAATCTGTGTTTTACTTCAAGCAACACACATATAGACACACAAAAAACATAAAACAAAAAAGAAACTTTTTATTTCGAAGATAACGAATGATTATTTCGTTGTATTTGTTCAATTACATTCCATAATTTAAGTGCTTTACCAATTTTAAGTGTTGACATATGAAAAACTTGTTCACGTGTTAATTCATATAATTTATTACCATTAATATGATGTTGATTTAATAGAATGGATGCATATTCATATCCTTGTTGATGAAAAAATTCAATTAAATCATTTATTGTCCAATTATGAACATCAGGTATATCACCACGTAAACCAAGTAATTGTTCAATAGTTACTGGTGGTAAATTATTATTTGTAACTAATGGTTTTCGTATAATAGGTTCAATTGAATCTGATGTATCTATTAAACGTGTTTTTTTATTATTTTTATTTGTTGTTGAATATGTTTGACTACGATTTCGTTTTTTATTCGATATAAGATTATTATTTTCTTTTGTCATTTGACATTTTTCGGGTAAAATTTCTAGAGAAAAAAAGAATTTTTTTTTTTTTTTTGTTAAAATTAAATAGAAATCTTTTTTCTTTTCTTTTCTTTTTTTTTTTTATTCACCAGCTTTAAATACAGCAAATTCTGGCGATGGTGTTTCACGTTTATGATGAATCGTTTCATTTGAATTTGTTATTGACCATGATTGATCAATAGATTCAGTTGTTAGAGATTCATGAGAAGTTATGGATGTTGTTGTTGGAGAATTTGAATTACTACATAGATTTAAATTTTCAATTAATTTTGCATATCGTTCATTTTTAATTCGTATTGTAAAACCACCTTTATGAAATACTTTTGTTATAAGTCCACATTTAAGTAAATCATCAAGTATTGATAGTATTTCATTACGTTGTTCAGTTAGATTTTTTTTTGTAGATCGTTTTGAAACATATTTAAGTATACGTTCAAGATCTGGACGACATTTACGTCGTTTTATTTCATCAATAGCTTGAAATACAGGATGAAAACGTACATCAGTTAAAATATTAAATAAATCACATGATGCTACTGTATGATTATTATCACTCGGATTTATTGTCGAATAAGAAGAAGATGAAGTCGATGAACATGATGAAGAATCATTTATATCGGAAATAGAAGGAGGTGGTGTTGGTAGATTTCTTTTACGAATAAATGATGGTGATAATGATGTTCGATGATTTATTTTTGTCATTGGAGAGAAGATCATCTGAAAACCAAAAATAAAAACAAAGGAAAGAAAATTTTTCGACTACAATATGTTAGAAGAGAGAACATAGACGCATGCGTCTGTTGTTTTTTTTCCTTGTGTCGCCGACGTCTCTTGCTAGAGGAGAGACACCATCATTACAGTTCTCTTCTCCCTGTATGCAATGCAATGATGGATGATCACATTGCGTTATGTGCACGCCGAAGAGAAAGAGGGAACGGGAGAACACACTCTTTTTCTTTTTTTTTAGGATAGAACGCTTCGTGCACACTTGCACTTAACTTACTCGAGAAAGAAGAGAGAAAAGAGAATAATTATACGACGACGAATGTTCAATCGAGGTCACAAAGAGAGAAAAAGTCTTCTCACATCTTTTTTTTTTTCGAATATACATATCTCATTGTTTAACGAAAAAGAGAGAGAGGGAGAGAGAGACAATGCGAGAAAGAAAACATATTGATGTACAGAAAGAACAAAAAAAACAACAACAACGACAACAACAAAGAATACGCGATCTCTTCTCTTTTGAAAATAAACAAAGATGGAAAGAAAGAACATAAGACTAAACTAGCGCCATCCATACTAAATCTTTGACTATATTTCTCTATGCATAGAATGTAAGGAATAAGACGAACAATATTCGCGCTTACGCTCAGAGGATAGAGAATGAAAGAGAAAGAAAGAAAGATAAGTTTAATGTCCAGGCAAATCTATTATTATTTTTATTTTTTTTTTCTATCAGTTTATAAAACATCATTTCTAATAGTAAAAAAAAATGATGAAACTATATGTAAATCATTCATAATTATTTTGTAAAAATATTGTTAAAAACAATGATAACAATGATGAGAAGACGGCTCGATATAGAGTAGTAGTAATAGTCTAGTTATAGTGGGTAGGGAGAGAGAGAGAAGTAGCAAAGGCGTGCGAGCGAGCAACTCAGCAATGCTTGTTCTCTGTCTCTCTCTCTCTCTCCTTTCTTGCAAGAGAAAATAAAAGAGAGGACACACACACACACAAACATACGCACCGAGGCAAACGAGCGAGCAAAAGGGAGGGAGAGAATGGGAGAGACACGACGAAAAAGCAAAAAGGTTTTTTTCGGTTGTTAATAAATAGGAATCATAAGAAAGCACAACACGATACACGTGTACATTCTTTTTTTTTTTGTCAGTCTCGATCTTAACATAGATACGCTAAATAGATTTCAATAGGATGGAAAATGTTTTCCTTTGTTGATTATTCAACTGTTGAATGGAATAATGGAAAAGAGAAACAGTGGGCATGCCTTTTTGTTTTTTATTTTATTTTAATATATATATACCTTCGATGATGTTCTCTATATTCGTCATGTCAATGCACGCATTTGCTCTTTTCTGTTTCAACAACAAGCAAAAGAAATATATGATAACGATGAGGATGCATCTTGCTGAGACACAACTGCCTTGTTGTTGTTGCTCTTGTCAATATTGTGGAATATATCGAAAATTGAGAAAGATAACTTTTCTTAAATTCTGTTTTATTTTGAATCAAATGATCAAGTTGTAAAAAAGATTCTCTAGAGATTAACTATAGTTTTCGCAAAGTTAATTATTTTTCATGATGGTCTCTGTTGAGGATGTTCCATTCATTGTATCAATCTTTATACATATCCGCTCTTTGTAATAGAAATCTTCATATATTAGATTCGCTATAAAAATACAATAAAATACAAAAAATTTGATAGCGAATAATATACTGTATTAAATAATTTAGATCAAAACAAGAATGTCATACTCTCGTTTCTCTCTTGAATAAAAAAAAAAACTGTAAGTAATCGATGGTTATACGAGAAGTGACGCGCTCCTGCACACATTGGATATGGCAAAAATGAGAATCGGGTATTGAAGATAAGAGAACAAGAAACAGGAAGGCAAATCACGTGCTATGTACTACGGACATCGATAGTTCTCTCTTATCTTAATGTGTAAATGTACCGAAGAAGTCAATGCATATTTGATGCTTCCATTCAGTTCAGCTGCTTTAAGTAACGAAAGAACAATAAATAGATGATAGTTTATTCCTGATCTTTTTTTAAATTATAAATCTTTTATTTATGAAGAAAAACTAGCCATTTACAAATAAAATCTTATAACAATGCAGTAATTCTTTGACTTGTATGTTAAGAGATGTCTCCATGTCAATTGCGATCAGTCTGTCTTTTTCTCTGACTTTCTCTTGCTGTATTCCAAGTTATAAAAGAGAAAAAAAAAGAAGAACGAACAAAAAAAAAAAAAAAGGAAAGCGAACACATGAAGCAATACGAGTTAGATAATGCACCTTTAATATTCTTATTCCTCTGTTTCTCACGTTTTACGTATATTAGAAATGAATATCTAGTATATATATATATATGAAGGATTTTTTTCGAAAGTTTTGTCGATTCTCTTTTTTTTTTGTTTCTTTTGAAATCGAAATAAATAGATAAAGAAATAAGTCTCATCTAGCTCGCTTTACGTGACGGCGACTACTCTTTTGTTGTCTTTACGTCAACGTTGTTGCTATTCGAGAGCGCTACTAGCTGCAGTGAGCGCATGAAGAGTAAGCAAGGACGAGAACAGCGGTAAAAAGCAGAATATGAGAATGAGACAAGCAAAAGAGAAGAGAACAAGCGAAATCATCGAACCAACCAGAGAGCTGTGCGCATTGTCTTGCTAAGCAGTTTGGCTACCATCGTTGTTTCAAAGCGATATGCTAGGACTTTGCGTGTTCGCATATATTACCAAAACATTCAACACTAGTTCTCGTTTTTTTTTAAAGACATGCATGCCACACAAAATAAGTCTTTTGAATCAAGCTTATTTTATTTAACTATATAAAGAAATTCTTTTTCTATAAGAACATAAATATATCTTGTATCAAATCAAATAGAAAATGAAATGATTCTAAGAAAGGTTTGCACCATCATGAATATTATTCTTATTTCATGTATGTATATATATTTATATATACTTTTTTTTTTTGTTAGGATCACATTGTCTTTTTTTATGCGTGGAAGAAGAAAAAAAGCAACCATTTCTTACAACTGCTACCAGAAAAATATGCAATTTGATCATCTTTAAAAAACACATGGAATAGACTTTACTAACACTTAGCTTATATTTTATATATAGGAATTCTGTTACTATATATTTATTTAGAAAAAAAGAATCTAGCGATTCGAGAAAATAATATTTAATTTTTATTAAACAATACTTGAGTTTATTTTTGTATTAATGAGTTTTTACTGTAAAATAAAGTGAATAATCTAATATTTTCTGTTATTTAATATATTATAAAGATCAACAAATAGGCAAGAAGAATTTATTTTGAATGCTAAATCTTCTTATTCTCTAGTAATGGTACACATTTTTTTGTTGTTCAATAGATAGAGTTTTTTTTGAAAATATATTACTCATTATTTAAAAGCCTTGCTAGAATCCATATAGAAATCGAAGATTGAAAAATGCTTATAAAATTGTTATTGTGATTGTGTTAATGCCAATGGAACACTTACGAGGGAACATATTCAATTGTCGGCCATCGTTCGATTTGAAACTCTGACTGCAAGTAGGTTCCGGCAGCATGACTAGAAAAATAAATATCTCTAGTAAGACATACTTATTTTCGTTAAAGCTTTCAAAACTTGCTAATGACTATTAAATCTGTATATTGATCCAGCCGTTTTCAGTGATATTCTGTCCATACATTGAGGACATTATTTTAAGAAAAAACCTAAGAAAATTTATGCTAGTGTTCTGTACGACTATGACTTTTCGCAACCGGATTTGAATAATTGTATTTGATACCCGACCGAAGCTGATCGGTATCAATCAGATACTTTCACAGTCATTTGTACAGTTTTTAAATTTGCCCTTCATAAATAGCAAAAAAAAAAGAAGAGACATCATCTCNTCGTTCTTCATCGTCATCTTCTGATAATTCAGTATCACTACTTTTCGATGTTTTGATTTCTTCAATTTACAACACATTAAAAACTATTTAACATCGAATACTGATATAAGTGATGCTGTGAAATTGTTATACGAAAATTGCGTCCTCTCAAACATTAGTAGCATCCTTGAAGGTGCTTTCAATTCTGTTGTCTGTGCTTCATCGTTTACAGCTGAAGATTTAAAGCAACTAATTGTCTATAACGAAATTTTAATGTTAATGATGAGCTGTCTAAAACAATATTATAATTCTAATATGTATCGAAAATGTTCCAAAACAAATGTGTTACTTCTTGATTTTTTAATCACATACTCTGATAAGACAGAATTGGTGCCAAATTTGATCAAACTTGGCTTTCCAGAAAATGTTATGCATATGATTGAAATCATACACGAGTATGCTGTAGATTAACTCTAATTATCTATCATGAATGAGAGAGATATTATTGATCATGTTGAAGTGTTGGCGAACTTTAAAAGCGCTTTGTAGCATAGATAATAGGCATTCTCGAATAGGCATGCGACAAACGAAATTTGATGGTTGCTGTTTGACAGCTTTATGTTTTAGAAAAAAAAACTTTCGATTTCTAACTATAAAGATAATAGTTTTCCGAGTTGTATCATGAGATATTCTTGTACAACATCCACAAATTGGTCTCATGGTGCAACAAGGTAAAACATGTTGGTTTAGTATGAAAATTTTTCCGAAAACATGTTTTAGATCAATGTGTTTCAAGTTATACTATTAGGCTGGCCGCATGCCTAATCTTGAAAGTCAAACTTTTATCGCCTAGTCCACTTTCCGTGAAAAAAATCACCGAGAAATGTAGTAATTTATCAAGAGTTCCTAAAGAACTGATAGACTCTAAAATGGACTACTGTACTCGTTGTCACAGTAATATCGCTTTGTTGTTAAGTTTTTGTCAACAAAAATTCACTTTATACAAAAGCATTTACCAGTTTTTCAAAGTCTTCCATCTAAGTTGTTTAGTAGGCCTCGTCTCAGAGAACAAGTCGCTCAAATCAAATATGAACTCATGTCAAAACGATTAACTATCTCTGAAAGAATTCAGACAGAAGTGTAAATGATATTTACCACTTAGAAAAAATTGATCTTAAAAACAGTGTTTTTTGTTGAATCGTAATTTTCTTATATACTTCGATAGACACAAAGCAAAACGATGGATGAATTCCTGCACTTCCTCATAAAGCCTCGAGGTAGTGTTTGATGACTTCCTTGGGATTTCAAATTATTTAGGGACTCTCTAGGAATTTTGCATCTCAAAAAATTTTTTAAGTCTCAGATAATATCTGTAACGTGTCACAAGTAGGATTTATATTACCATAGGAATTCAAACAAACTCTCTAAATAGATTTTTAGATGAATTAATTGCGATTATCTATAGTCTGTTCAGTTGTTTATATTGACTATGCTCCGACTGATAATTGTCTAGAATATTTACATTATTATCTAGGTTGTGTTAGGTCCAGATTCAACCGTTTTTCAGAGTCGATCTGTCTAGGAGCATGATCCGAGTACAACTTGATAAACTCTATCATGGTCAAAACTAATTATTTTCTAATAGCTCAACCTCATACAGAAGAATCACTACAATATATAGATGTTCTTAGAGAAATGAACTCTAAAAACGATCGAATTTGAACCTGAAACAGTCTCCATTACATTTTTTTGATTTTTCAGCTATCGTGGCCGAGATAACAAAGAATCGAAAGTAAGTGATTAGTTATATAATACAGATATAAATTCCACATTTGCCTATTTTGTCACACTATTTAGGTCCTCGAGTACAAATGTAAAGCTTTCAGACCATTAATCACAATTCTGTACAATATTAGTCGTCATGAAGATGGAATACAGGTATTAAATGCGCTTGATCTTATGTCGGTATTGAAAGAAATTCAAATAACAGTCAAAAAGAGCGATTCTTATTTTCGAGAAACAGTTGAAATTTTGTGTATGACACTGGCTTTACTGTCAACCCCTGAACAAATAAAAAACGATCGTAAACAGATGAATATAGCTTTGGATGGTATCTTTGATAATCTTGTTTTGGCTGCTGGGGAACAAGATTATCGATACCAACATAGATTTCATGTGAGTGAACCATTAGTTGTTTTGGTAAAATTGTTTAGTTATGATCGTACTCTTGATTATATAATGCAACATGCGGAAATTAAACAACTAGAAACAACAACAACGTTAGAATTTCTACTTGATTTTTTCTTTAAATATTATGCTACAGTCAAACATGATGATCCACTCAAATTGACAACAGTGACAGCATTATGCAATATTTTTTGGAGTGTTTCACTACGACCTCAATACAAACAGGAATTGCATGTAGATGAAAAAAAATTTGAAGAATTTAAGAAGTTAATAAAACAGATTGCTAGTGGAAAAGACAACAAAATGATTATCACAACATCTATACACTACGTTCCCACATACATTGAAAATATGCAAAAAGCAGCCAACGGTATTTTGTGTAATATTGTTGAACAACAAGAACAACAACAATCTGAAACTCAAAAATCAGAGCGATGTGGAGTCAAACGACGTCGAGCTCTATCGCTCTCTCTCAGATCGTCATCAATGAATAGTTCAAGTACTCCTAAACCATCAATTATGATTAGTTACTCACATGGAGACAATGAGGTCTGCATGCAACTTTACAATGAGTTAAATAAGAGGAACGATGAATTTGATATTTGGATTGATCATCAATGTTGTAAAACCGGTTATTTATGGGGTAAAATAGCTGATGGTATGCAAGAAGCGGGTGTCATTCTGTGTCTTCTATCAAACAAGTACTATGAAAGCAAATCATGTCAACAGGAATTTGTCTATGCAAATGATCATTTGAAGAAACAGATTATACCAGTGTTTATTCAAAATGATAAACCGCCAGGCTGGTTAGGTGAAAGCATTTTCAACATGATTGAACTTCAAAAAATCTAAACTATTTATTCTTTTTTTCTGTTTAGCTATTCATACATGTTTGCTAAAATATGTTCGATTTCGTCAGACTCAACCATTGGAGAAAGAAAAGTTAAAAGATTTAATGGAAATGATCGACGAATATTTATCATTGAACAATAGCAAGAATGATGTTAATTCGTCGATTTCAGTTATGACAAGGCCTGCTCCTGTACATCATGAATCAATTATGCCAGCAGAAACAACAACGATGACGCCAGTTACACAAAACAAAGGATTAGAAATTAAGCAACAAGTTGTTTACAGAAGGTATGTAAATTCAGTTATCTGTAAAAAAAAATGCTAGACTTTTTTCTTACAAGAAATAATAGATACACTATTTAATCAGAATACCCTAGAAACGAGTGAAATACTGTATGTCGCTGTAACTCGTTCTCTTGCCGTATCAACTCCATTGTTATAGGTTTGATCTATTCAACCTCTTTTCTTTTATTTCAATGACACATGCATACGACGTCAGACTCTCTCGCGCACACATATAATAACTACGTAGGTACATAACGAAAAGGCAAGCACAAGAGAAGAGATAATGATATACGATCGAAGAAAGAAAGATATCATATTCAGGAAACAGAAAGAAAAGTAAAAAACATATTTTGAAGGCGAAGTCTATAACACTAATACAGAAAAAGCATTGGATAATCGTCGATTATAAGCAACTTTTCCCGAAGTAAAGTAACCCTGTTGTGGTGTGGAGATATAACCATGGTGATCGATTTTTAATCATCGCAATTCATGATATCCAATTATTCACATGTAATGCATTAAGATCTTGAGAATATTACCAGGAAGAACACTGGTGACATTTAGTGCTAGCGCTACATGAATATTGTTTTATCACTAGAATGGTATGGATAAATTCATGGGAAACGTACCACATTTACATCGACTTTCTCAGAATTGGCTGAAACTTTCAGGATTTGTACAGCTCCACGAGCTGATCATTTTAGTAATAAATGATTAAGGACTTGTATATATCATA